>JAUTBZ010140562.1:0-12863 GCA_032361785.1 Lepetodrilus galriftensis | reverse complement strand
CGGTTTTTACGTTCATACCTCGATGAACGCAAAAAATATTCCAGTCAATCCTTAAAATATTAAATAAGTTAGAATTAAAATCTCTAGAGCCAGAAAAAAAAAACACACCTGTGATAACAGACTGGAGGTATTGAGTCATTTTGAAGTTTAACAATGCTGTATGTATTTTTTTAAATTTGTGAACATTGATGCTAGCTTCCAGGTTTGGATTTAAACCATGAGCCTTTGGCTCTGAAGTCCAACCTTCTACCATTGCACAATCACCCGCCCCTTAATGTGTATGAAGAAGAAATACGGCATTAAGAAGCTACTCACTTGATCTGTACGACTGCAGTAGCTATCATGATGAACAGCATGATGTAGAAGATGGGGTGTTTGAGCTGAGAGTAACCAGACAATGATAGATTCAGCATGCTGGACAGAGCCTTGGCCGAAATCACAGTGAAGGATGCTGTAACAAAACAAGAATTGTTCTTTTGTAATGCCATGGCCACTAGTGATATAATGTACAACATATTCACTGGTAACCAATGAATGATCCTTGGAGTACATAGATTATACAGTGGTCGAAATAGTGGGGGTCCTGATGGTCATTTGAACATCTGCAATGTTAAAGGTATCTGTGGAACCCCCCGCAAATTACAGAGTTGACCAGCATTAACATTTTCTAACACTGTAGGTAATGTTTTGCAAGCCTCTCACCTGTAACGGATGTGATGAGGAGGTAGATGACAACCAACTGCATCTTCATCTTGTACAACAACACCAGCAGCACTATTATCACCACCACCTCTATCACCTACAACCGCAGTACATATGAAGCATTGTATACAAGACTCAAAAAGAAAATCAAGCAGTTTAACACTGGATTTAAGTGTACTATAGATAGATAGCTTTTATTTCCCCCAATATACCATCAGAGAGTAGCATGAATACAACATGATATACATTACAACATAATACAATATGGTATTGTTATATATTCAGTGGAACCCGGACGGTCAGAAACGGGAAACTACACGTTGGGCGAGTCTCTGACGTCGCATACTACGAACAAATTGATAACCACCGTTTCTGTAATGGTAACCGTAGTGTTGCAAAACCTCTCTATTATAATAACTAAAGAATCCCTGGTCATAGCAGTCACTTTGACTACTCCAGTACTAGTAAAAGGGTTAACTTACGATGTAGACAATGAAGGCAGTTTGTGTCAGTGCAGATACTAGCTCATTCCCATCCAGAACCTCCTCTTTCTGACAATAGAACGAGAACAATTGTTTGATTGGTATAACATGCCATAATGTATTCAATTTGACAACATACAAGTAATAGATGCAAAGAATAATGCCCTGTGTTGTTCTACTGTAGCAATAATAATGTGTAACATTAGTAACAGGAATCATAATACTTCAAGACATTGGATAAATTGTCACAAGATGTACTTACTCGGGATGAAAACGTCACTAAAAGGAATGCACCAATTATTGCGAGGGCACAGCCTAAAATAAAAATACAGAAATTTCAATAACCAAAAATATTTATCTAGTACCCGGTAGTAGTAAAAGTATTTTTTAGCAAAGTATTTATTCATGTTTATTCTTTGAAAAGCCCCAAGAAAAATGTCATTTACGGTATATGACAATAATTTCACATATACAATCAGAGCATACAATTCATCACTTGCAGGCAAATTGGTCAAATACACATCATAAACTCAAAGCAGTACGGTATCACATTGTCACTTAGTTACATATAGCAATGAGATCATATTTTCACAATTTTCATTACCAAATAGATGCTCAGGTTTGATCTTCTCCTTCAAGAAAATGGCTGCTAAGAAGAGGTTAGCTGAAATGAAATAAATATACCCCAGTGACAAACTGTTGAAGCTGAAACCGATAGAGAAAAATATTAACAAAATTAGATGTTCCTTCTTAGTCTTACTCTGAATGTTACATAGGATTTCTATAACAATGCAATTATTGTAGCTCACTTGAACCACAATATCAACATGTACATGTTAAACGATGGCATAAAGTATAAAACATGGATCACAGTGTCTTAAAAAAATGTTTGTATTTCTCTATTCCATATTAATAAACAGCTTTTCCAACATTTGAACAAGTAAAAGAAATTACATTCAAATCGCTAAACTGATCTCAACTCAAGGTTCATATCCCAGAATCAACAAATGGCGCCCAACATGGGAGTTACTCACCTACAACAGTTGTAGTGCCTAAAGGAGCGACCAGAGATGCAGGAGCAAATCCATACGCAGTGAAATTTCCCACCTCGCCCAGTCCCATCAGAGTCAAACCCAGCCACCATAGCGAATCTCTGGTGTAGTGGATGGGTTCCTCGCGAGCCTGGTTTCTGTTGTGTGTGAATTTCTGAAACATCCATGTAACACATTGTACAATTTATACCGATCTCATTCTAATATTGTCCAAAATTACCTAACAATAATAGTAAAGCTCATCATACTCATGAAGAAAATTTGTTGAGATTATGACTTCTCGTAAATTATGGTAAATTTACAGATAATCCAACAGTAATATAAAGTTAGATTTTCTTAAACATGTTTATTACCGTATACAGAAATGTTATATTGAAATAGATTTCTAACCTGTAGATTGAGAGATACGCTTATCATCAGATTCCCACCAATTGCGAGAGCACTACCCACAAATAGATCCTGAAAAAAAATAGAAAACATCAATATTAATAAATTGATAACATAACTTCTAAGAAACTTCTAAGAAACACATGGGTATGGGATTTAACAGATGGAATATGGTACCACATGTACACAGTAATTAATTTGTGTTTGAATCTTGACCTGAGTGTACGATATCTTCTCTACATGTCTGCATGTGAGATCTGTTTCACATGCAAAGAAGATTTGAATGAAGGTTCTATATAATTATTATTAATTAATAGCATACTGGGCCAGGTTGCTCAGAATTGTGATTAAGCTAAGCACCTGTTGTCAGTGTTACCGAGGGGTTAACATTTAACTGTCAGTATATGCTCACGGGTCTTACTGTTAATGCTAAGCTAATGCTAAGATTTTGTGGATGTTCCTACACACAACTCACCATATTAATTTATACTAGAAATATTGTAGAAATTGACACAAAACCTCAAATTAATCAGGGACCAAAACATACTGTAAATATAAATGTTCCTAATCAGTTACCTCAGCTGTAAAATCCCAGTTTTGAATAATATACATTTTCATAGTCCTTGGCTTGTAAGTTTAGTAGATGGTATCTAAATTTCACCCAGATTTCATAGTGTGATACACTGATACATGTGCAGGTGAATGGAAATTAGCTGACATAGCTTAATCCTATTATAGGTCATGTTGACCAAATACAATCACAGATAATGGACCCATGGTGAAATTCTAGAGATTGCATATGATATACTGTAAAACGGTTTTATTTAGCGGCTCGCAATTTTCACGATTTTGCAAAATTCAAGATAAAAAACATATTACCGATTTGTTAAATTCACGTTGTACAAGTTTGTCAAAAAATAAAAAAATGTGGTCACTTAATTCATCAAAACTTGTATCCTACTCACAGGCTAATCTGTTAAATCACATGTGCTATGGTCACTGTTTTGGGACTAGAGTGTTACTAGCACAAACGGTGTTGTCGGCAAATCAGATTTGAAACATCGCTCGACAGTCAAGTTTAAAACAAATACTGTACAGGTCTCGCTTCCGGGTTTTACACGTGCCATTTCAACAGTTAAATGCATTTGCTGACAACATTACAGACACTAGATCTAGTTAATAAACGTCTATACTACAGCTTCCAAATCCATGATAAAATGACCCCAAAGTTTAGAGTATTGTTACACAACGATAATCAAAGCAACTGAGTCAACGATAATCAAAGCAACTGAGTCAACGTACTTATCACGGGTACTGTCATCTAATTTAGTAATTAACGGTCTAGACTGCGACGCTTAGCCTGAAACGTGTTTTGATAACTGTCAATGGGTCTCTACCTGGGCAGAGTGGGTTCTCATTATATACTATGGTGTATTTATCAACTACTGGCCTATTATTCACATATTTCTTAAATTCACGATCAAACAGATCGGGAATTTCGTGAAAAATACAGACACGCGAATTATACCCATTTTACAGTATCTATATATACATACATGTGTAGTTGGCATGAAATGCTTAGACACCCCCAGTTTGTAGATTATCTTGGTAAATATTTTATGGAAAGACAAACAAAAAACTTAACTTTCTTATTTAACCCTCTCCCTGCTGGAATAGGCACATATATACTCTTCGTTAGGGCATCTCTGGTTGCCTTCAGCAGGGAGAGGGTTAAACAGAAATTTAAAAAATGATCATTGAAGGGCAATGCCATTGAAGGGCAATGTCCGAAAGAAAAAATATGCAAAAGTCTCAATATTTCCATGTGCTGACGCTCTTCTTCACACATCCACACATGCAAATTGTGCCATTGTCTCGTATTCAATACTGTCTGATAGGTTTACAGTCACAATGATTTCTTGGTTTGGCAGATCTGGGTTTTCTCTGATAAGGATCAAGTGCCATCAATCATTAATGAAAGCAGACGACTTTGTTCCGTAAGTACAGGGCATTCTGTAATGTGTTATTCATGATTTAATTACAATATTATGCTGCATTTTCTACTATAGCATTAACTCATTCCACACATTTTGTCTGAAAATAGCGGAAATTCTGATCGGATAATTCCTGATGATTGTAGAATCTGTTTGTAAAGGATCTACCGG
The DNA here is from genome assembly GCA_032361785.1 of Lepetodrilus galriftensis. Classification (NCBI taxonomy): domain Eukaryota; kingdom Metazoa; phylum Mollusca; class Gastropoda; order Lepetellida; family Lepetodrilidae; genus Lepetodrilus; species Lepetodrilus galriftensis. Next base: position 8,075 of record JAUTBZ010140562.1, on the reverse strand, counting down.
CCAAGCTTGTATTATTGATGACAGAACATCTCTCTTTATAACACATAAATTGAGTAGTTCAGGACCACGGTTATTCCAGATCACGCTCTCACTTAACTCAATGTGGATGAAGTGTCCACTGTTGTTTATTTTATATTATTTTTTAAATTGGAGTTTAAAGTAGCTTTCTAGATTCTTTCACTAATATCACGACTTAAATTGTCAATTTAGAGCAAGAGGAAACCTGCAACATCTGTTACGCTGAATGTTGCAGTAAACCTGTGAGCACCGGCTGGTACTGACACGATCAAGGATGATAACTGCATTGCCACTCCGACTACAGACAGTGCATCCTATTAATATCGCGTCAGAATGGTAACTTTCGAGAACATTGATGCCGGCCCCCGGGGTGGACTGTTCTAGACTTTGTCATACATAGTCTAGAAATAACAGTGGACACTTTGTCCGCATTATCGTGAGTGAGTGAGTGAGGGTGTGATCCAGAATACCTGTGATCCAAAGTGCCTCACGCACTTTAACCTGATGATAAATGAATAAATAAAATGACACCGACAGACTTTACATTGATTCTAGCTGTGGACTTTGATCATTGATGATCGGATGAATGTAAAATGAAAAAGAAGAACAGATAAGGTTTTCTTAAACAGATGCCATCAGTGATGGGTAGGTCAGCAGCTGTTTTAAATATTGAACTTGTTTACAAATTACAGCTGTTTACATCAATCCAGTCTGTTCAACTTCAACTGTTGATCTTGTTGATTATTTATTGGATTTCATATGCCGCAGCTGCATACCTGATAATGGCGTCCTTCTTCATCAGCATTTGTCATGGTCAATTTAAGGATAGTTGCATATCACTGCAAAGACTAGCATGAAATGTTTGTTTATTGCACAGAAGCTGAAAAGAATATTGAAGCAGACGACGACGATTTCAACGATTGCAGACGACGTCTAAAAATACTTGCACGGCCATCTTTCCCCAAATATGTTAATGTAATATTGCTAGTTCACAATGTGCATTATAACAATACATGTACCGCCTTAAATTGTCAGATATTTAATAATACTATAACTCTTTTAAAACAATTAATGATTTATTATAATATACTAAATACATTCTTGAGAAAAACTCTGAAAATATAGTATTTGTTATATTTATTCAAAGAAAAATATTTTTAGTGGCATTAGTCATACAACAAGTAGCACTAAATGTGATCTCGTATATTCTCAAGAACCTGCGTGACAATTCGAGATTTTGATTCCTGTGATCTGTGTACAGAGTGCCACAGGTTTTACATGTGTGAAGTGTTTTATTATTCGAAATTTTAGCGAGCTCGAGTGTTTCGGTTATTTCAATTTATTGTTTAAGGTCTGCTAGTCTATGGGCACGACTTCTTCACAAGAGATGCCCCCTCCCGTCATCATTCCACCAGCAGCGGGCGCTCAGAACCACAAGGCATCAGTGAGTAACACATCTGATGATGATCACTCCCGTATTGATCGCTATGTTTCCATACATTCGGCTTTAAACAGCTGTCAAAATTATTGTTATGCTCTGTTTCATTTAAATATGAGATCATTGTTTATTAAAATGAGTAGTACAATGTTTAGACCAAGAAAAATAGTGTGATCTGTCAATAAATTACTAGAAAATACTGCATGCAAATGTCAAAACAAAACTACCCTTCAACAGTGTTTCCAAATTTTAACATTTAGAGTCACTTCACACAATGTTTCTGACTTACAACAATGGCGAAAACAAAACTTGAAGTCACATTACCAGCTGATTACGCTTTTTGTCTGACTTGGAGTTGTTTTGCTTTGTGAAGCTAGTATTTAGTAGTAATTTTAAAGGGTAAACAAGGACTGGTCGGCTCGGAATCAGTAATACTGTGTCTGAACGAGTGGGGTATCCAGAGGTGCCAAGTTGAAATGAGTGTGATGAGGGAGATCTTCCTACTACAGTATGTGAAAAGAGGGAGAAATACCTGCAAATCGCAAAGCGCCTTGCCCGAGGTTGGCACCTCTGGGTATCCATGTTCTATCTGCTGCATGATATTCCAGTGAGCTAGCACTATAAACACTGGTGGAAATCCAGCCCAGTACAAGCAGGACATGCATGCAAGCCATGATGCAAGTGAAACAAATCTTGAAAGTGCCTTATCCCCAAATTAACCAACCAATCTACTACAAATGATTGTAAATATTAAAAGCTAATAAACTACATTTATTGCTAACCTTTTCCATTCTGTAAGCAACTGGAGATGCTCTAAACAGATCAGACTCTCACTAATTTTGTGAAAACTATATGCATTTATCTTCCCATTCTTGTTTTTGAACAGATAAACGTAGATTGTATTCACAATTACAAATTAAAAGAATACAATACCGAAAATTGTTGTTCCTAACTTTTGATTATGCATTCATCAGGGTTAGAAGTTCCCACTGGCCTGGCCGCCCGATCTATTTCTCGTAATGTTAAAGGTATCCTACTGGCGAGTAGAAATTTCATGTTTTGTTATTTATATCATTATTCGGGCGAGTACGTTTTATAGTTAAATTACAACCCTGATTTATCCGATAAAAAACCCCACACTGTTCTGAATAAAAGAATTGAATTGAAGAATCTGGTGTTCAAAATCTTATTGCCTACCATCTTCCGATTCTCAGAAACAACACCATTTATAAAAACAACTGATTGGTTCACTGTCACAATGATACTCTGGTTAGTCAGTACTGGGGTTTCACTGATCAACACATGCTGTTTATGAAAGCAGAAAACTTTTTCTGTAAGTGTAAGCACATGGCATTCTGTTTGATGTGTTATTCGTGATTTATAGTGATGCTGCATGTTCTACTAACATCATTAACGCATTAGTACATTACACATGTTCCATTTGAAATTGAATATAGCGGAAACTTTTGTAAAAAAATAATGTTGCCAATGTTGGTAGAGCTTCTTTACTAAAGCCAGCAACTCTTGCTATGATGTGGTAAATCCGTGCATACACTACTGATTGAAAACAGGTAGCCGAACGATACTGTAATAATTTTGTAAGACCGTGCTCCAATTTTCCCAGTAACATTCGCTTGACTACCTCATTCAAAGTATATCAATCATCGTAAATGGGTGAAATATTCCTGCAGCAACATTGAACTCCAAAAACCACTCGCGCACCTCAGTGTAAAAATAATTATATAAATTCAAATTTGGAAAACTTGGAAACATTACCTTTAAATTTATTATTAATATTTTAATCCAAATTAATTGGATTTTAATCCAAATTAATTGGATATTTGTAACGGTTATGTATGATTCCTACATATTAATTGTGCTTAGAAAAAAATAGTATTGCATTTTCATGGAAATTTCTGTAATTTTAAACTACCAACACTATTTATTGCTAGATATTGAATATGTGAAAAAAATCTTTCACTATGTTGGATACAAAACTGAATTGACTGGTTTGGCTAATCATTACTATATGATGATTACTGTACACAAGAAAGCTCATCTATAGATTAGATAAAACCTTAAATCAGATTAAATGTTCTAATGCTTTGAACATTAATCTTGTAGACAACATGATTCCCAGACCTTCTTATATTCAAGCCCTGGCATTGGTTAAACAAACGATTCTGTGCTTGTTGAAATCCAAACCTGAAGCAATACTGTAACCTAATGTTTACTGTTACGAAAAATTCAATTATGTTAAATGGATATTTGTATTTATTTCTCAATCTGATGATACATTTCTCAATTACATATCCGCAAAATAAGAAATTAAAATGTCCAGCAAATATTGTCCATCTCGTACATTTACAAACTCAACTGCAACCATCGCATGTAAACTATTAACATGGAGGCGAGTTCTCCTGCCACCATAACCAGATTAACCCTCTCCATGCTGGAGACAACCAGCCAAAAGAGTAGTGCCTGTGCCTAATCCAGCATGGAGAGGGTTAACACCAGAATATTGCTGAAATACTGTTGAAAACGACAGACAACTTCAATTCTCATTCAGATTGTGGCCGCAAGTGACCGGGCGCCAATGGTACTCATCGCCACTTGTCTGCTCTAGCCTACTTACAGGACCCTAGCACTATAGAAAGTAGTCCAGTCTATTGCTAGTCACATCGTGGCACATTCTGAACATTTAACACCTATGTATGTAAATGTAAAGAAGGAAGAATATAGTGGTGTCACTGGTTTACTGTAATCATGATTATTGAGTTGTGGTGAAATTGCTGATAATTGGTATTGCACCATAGTATTATGCCTTATGGCTGGTATCCTGGCACGTAGCTGTTTTGTTGTGATGATCGAGTTCCGATTCCTAATGATTATTTTATCATCTGTTTATATAAAATGTTATTAAAATATATTAGATTGGTACACATTTCCATGTTCTGTAGCCAAAGTCACAGACCTTATTCTCAATTTCACATCCAAATGGTCTGGGAAAATATTCACCACGAAAAAAAATGAAAAAAGTCTCCTTCATATTTAATCAACCGGTTCGGTATACAAAAGTAACAACGGTCAAAAATGTGGTCTTTCCCTTCCCCACCCCCAACCTCCAGACAATGGTTGGTCCGAGATTATTGTTACGTGTTCTTTAACACAATAGAGAATTGAGCTTTATTGAATATGTTGAAGTCTGGAATAAATATAACACATCCATGATCAATACTAGCAGAGTTAATTCAGTGACATGTAATGTTATTATAGGAGCCCTTTCCGTGATGCAGCATAACCTGTTATTATCACTTATCACCTATGAACAACACATTAAGGAAATAAATCTGGTTATCACAGCCGTTTTCAGGTACTTTTGTGGCACTCGTCGCTGTGCTGCGTAATGAATATAGAATCTGCTCTCTTGGTTGTCTAGTCATTGTCTCATCCAGCCCTTTACTCTGTTGGTCTGTTAAATGGTCAGCTGTGGTACTGACACGTGTACCGGCACCGTCCATTATACATGAAGTATACGCTGTATGTCATTGCCGGCCAGATGCACGTCATACAAGCACGTATGGTATAGTGTGTACAGTGTGTTATTAATCCTGGGGGATTCCTCAGCCTATAACCCCTACCTCAGTGCCGGGGAGTTGCCTCCGGATGCCTCCATTGCCATTTATTGATCACATCGTTAATTTCCCTCCATCCCTCCCTTCTACGACTATTTGGTTTGAAACTATGGGCACAAGTGCTCTCAGATATGCAAAATGCTTGCAAGCACGAGCGGCGTCTCGAATTCCGTTCATCCGATTCTTGTCAACTTTGCACTGGGGAGATCGTTGAATACTAACTTTGTTTCCTCGTAATTTGAGGCATGATGGAGAGAAATTTCACTGGCATAGGGCTGAGATGAAACATGCCGAGAGAAATTTGGACATTACAAGCTCTAACGTTCACACAAATTCAATCAACGTTTTCAAATCATTCATACTTTAGCATGTTTAGTGAACAACCATAAAATGACAGACATTTTTTTTTAGTAATCAATAGAACTAAAGATTTATGAATAAAATCTTGAGAAATCTATCATGAAAATGAAAAATATATTTCATTTCATGTTCTAGTTTCATGAGCATCACCAGTATCTCATTTCTGTGTTAATTAACCCTATTTGTACAGTAAACTGCTAACAAATTAATACTGTACATTAACTCTCTGTGCTGAATTACACACAGACACTGTGCTTTACGGCATCTCTGGTTGCCTCTAGCATAGAGAGAGTTAAGTTAACATATACCATGTGAATTGGATTATAAATGTTTCCTTTTCACACTCTCCGACAGCTTCTTGGGTTGTTATCTTTAGCCTTGCAGTGCTTAGCACGCTTATACCTGGTTAAGTATGATAAATCTGGCGGTATCACCCCAGACTATAATTCCCTATCCGTGTCCATGAAGAAATAGGTTGGAGCTGTGGTTGATATCAGACGACTTTCTCCTGGATTGCCACAAGCACGCTGAAGAAGCAATATGTCAAACTTTCTTTAACTTCTAGGCTGTAACAATATGCGAAAACATGGCAGTAGGCAGTATACTTCTATCTTTAGACCGGTGTTTAATCAAGGACGCTGGCTCTCAATGGATTTTGTGTTCCCTAGGGATATTTAGTATTTCCTCATTTTCAACTTTGACGGAGGTCGCCCCAGACTTACGATCCTACAAATACTGGGAAATGTAATTAACCCCCTTCCTGCTAGGGCAAGTACAGATGCCCTGTGGAGCAACAACAATTTTGTGTCTACTATCTAGCAGTAGTTTGTGGTTCTTATTAGTGTTAGTTCTTATAAGTATATGTTTGTTGTGTTATGTGTGTGTGTATGTGTTGTGCTGAGTGTGTTAGTGTTTGTGATTGTGAGTTCCTATTTATGCCAATTCTACAGCTGGAATATACTCAGATTCAAATTGTATAAACCTAAGGAATTGTTGACCATGTACAGTGATTGATTTCCTTCCAAATGATCTGTTATATTATCCATAAATCAGCTCAGTTGTATGGGCAGTCTGTTAGGTGAGCACAGGAGTGTGGCCTCTCAACCATCTGACCGAGGACCAATCACATCATACTTTTCTAACCATGTGACTATAAAGGGGGGATCCTGCCATTTGTAAACAATCCTTTGTTTATCACCGACATTTAAAAGGATGTATTTTGACAAATTTGCATGGCTTTTCATGCCTGAAAGCGCGATTTCTTACAAATGTAGTTCTATTTTACATATGATGAGCAATATGGACCGTAAGTTTACACAAGATTCATTCAAAATCTGGTGACATGAACTGGGTAAACATCCACGATGTAGACGTCATTCATTTCAACCATTGAAAGCCTCACTAGCAACCTATTTTGATGATGTATGGTGTACAGATAGTTTCATGGTTTGCGTTCAGTGCATTGTATTTATCAAAGCCTATTGTTCCAAGTTAGTTAGTTAAGCATGACTTTGATTGGCAAGTACATAATGACATATCTCTGATTAGATGTCACAGATACCTGGATACCTGTCACCTGGGTGAAAGATTCCCAATGTGACATAAAACTCGCTCAAGTTAATGACATTGTTACTGTGATATTTCAACTAAACACCATCATGTTTGTATTCCATGTTTGTTTGTTGTAGTCTTTGTCATTCTGTCTAATTGTGGGATATTCCAATTCTTCATGTGGCAATTTCCAAGTTAGATGAAGGTGGTATGATATCCTCTGGTTGGTCAAGGTTATAGTAAATTATTAGTCTAGTTCTAGGTACTCAAAGTGCAGCCAGATTGCTACTATCAGCATGCATACATAATGCACTCACTTCGCTGTCTTTGATTGGCGTGTGGTCGTCGCCCTGTAGTCTAAACCTGATCTGCATGGGAAGTAACTCTTGGTCCAATAACTGGGTAGTTGACCTTTAATCCCATGTGACCTCATAGATTAATGAGGGGATGGGATAGCGCAGAGGTAATACTTCCGACAGTATGTCTCAACGGTCAAGTTTGAATCTTGTCTAGGGAAATCATGTAGTAGTATAGCTCTTCGATCATAGCAAAAACTTTCCCCTGGGAAAATTGGTATGCATTTTTATCTGTACGCCCATGGTCAAATATTTTGAAAAAGCTACATTTTTTCACTTAACTTGTTTTCAATATCTTTAATACTTTTTCAGTTTTGTATTTTTTATCGCAAGATGAAAAATATAAAAATAAGATAAAATATGATCTGTATAACAGGTCCTGGCCTGGTTTTATAAAAAAAAGGTTGTACAGGCAGACTGGTTGTACGGTTTGATTAATGTTTTGTTATGAATAGTAAAAACTCTTTTATGAACCGCAGGCGTAAATTTATCTCTGTTAAGACGGTTGCTGAAACATATTTGGTATTTGAGAAGATCCCTGTCAAATGCCAATGTACCAGCTTTTTGTTAACGGCACATTATGTGATTATTTGATGGCATTATGATGATGAAGTCTATCATATATTTATAACACCTCTACCAGGGTTTGCCCTAGCCTTTGAAAAGTGGGAGTCATCATGACTCTCAAATATTTTTTTGGGAGTCATGATGACACTT
>JAUTBZ010140561.1:15000-28267 GCA_032361785.1 Lepetodrilus galriftensis | reverse complement strand
GTGATTCAGCTGCAATACATTTTGTTTCAGACAATTGTCCCGAATGACTAAAACTGAGTAAAATAGTTTCGGACATTGTGGTAATAATATATGTATTTTAAACATGACATTTCGGACATTTGAAAAATAAATCCGCAAATTGCTGATGGCCGATGGGCAGCAAAAACACTGCACTTAAAGGCATAATATCAGTCTGACACAGATTAACTTGTCGTTTCGGACCGAATTTGAGTACATGCTCTTAGCATACACATCATAGCTATTGCACCTCCAAATATCTTTTTACCACTGTAGGATAGGTAAAATTTCATTGCAGTTTACACTTCCTGGTATAACCAGTATAAAATACGTCCAATCTCACAGTTCCTATGGTTTACTGACTAAGGAATATAACTCTACGCAGTGAACACGGTCAAAGTAACTGTCACGACGACTGATGCCATTTATGCGAGAGTCGTTGCTATTTAAATAAAATGTTGATAACTAGTGAGACATGTGGAATAAGTAACTGGTTGTATAAAGTACTTGTGTAGTCAAAAACATGCATGTATTTTCAGGTAAAACCGTGCTAGACCACTAGCTCAGTAAACCATCTGTGATATTATGCCTTTAATGTGTTGGGTTTTTTTTCTAGTACAAGTCAGCAGTATTGGATTATTTAATTTTCCAACATAAATAACAAAAGTATTTTGTTGTTTGACATGCACTCCCCCAAATCAGAGAACTGTGATGGCAAGACATCTAATATGTGTACTTACCAGCTGCTTACAAGATTCGTAGATCTCTGCAATTGAAAAATAGATTCGTCTCAAACGAGTTTGTAATATTATTTTTTCATGTGAGGAATATTGATTATTATGATCTAACTAATCTACTGTTCAATCAGTCAATATAACTGTGTTTTTAAATGATTCATTATTGACAAAATCACGTCACGTACACAGCGCTGCGCCGATTAACCACGTCACACGATGAAAAGTCACGTTGCTCGATGGTCAATGCCAACGTCTGCCAAAGCCATATTTGTTTACACCGCATACTTCATCTCGTATTCTCATGAATGGACCCACCGTGCTAAACTAACTGGTGGTATCAATTTTAATTGACAACGATGTTGATGAATCGTTGCGTCGGTTCAACACGATCGGTAAACTTTTCTCTTAGCAGGTTCCCGTCTTACAAGTCGCACATCCACTTCCGTTTGCAATGCGCTTGCGTGCCAGAGAAAATTATTAGCGGGTTGTACGATAAAATCTAAGTTCTTTACTGTACAGTAAATTTGGTATGTTTTTACTTTTATATTTAGAACAAAAGTTTAAAAGGCATGAATCCTACTTCAATTTAGTGGCTATGTTCTATGTTGATACAAGTAGACAAGTAATTTGGTCTAGTGGTCTGTAAAAAAAAAAATGTATAAACACTCGCACGTGCTTTTAACCGCATGCCTTGTTTTTCCTACAAAGTTCTCCAAAACTAACCGTTAACCCTCTCTCTGCTGGGTTTAGGGAATCTCCGGTTGCCTCCAGCATGGAGATAGTTCATGTAGTTAAAAACATACAACCACGATTTGATGGCTTATGTCAAAGTCAAACGTATCCACCTGAAATTATGTACTGTGGCATTAGTCTACATAGTACTGTAAATGAATTTGTATATTATTTTATTTTTATAAATTTCATTCGTCTACATATAGAAAACTACTAGGCTAGATATATTAAATAAATAAATAAAAGTAACTATAAGAAGCAAATCATGTCGCATATGATTAGTAAATTGGCTACATGTAGACTTAGCATATATGTATCCAAGACACACTAGTTTTATATTACTACTATGTTAATACAAATGACCTTACGCTAGCCAAGCGAAGCCTCGCCCCACTCGAAATGTCCGGCAAGCTTTTCCACGTGCTAATCATTCAAACAGACGATCGGGTCAATACAGAACATTCATGTTGGCATTTCTTATACTCAACATGGTTTAACGATGTCATTTATACCTGAATACAAAGTTGTCACCTTCATTATGCTAGCCTTGCAATATGTTGTTTGTCGGACATTTGCCACGTGGCTAATCAAGTTATTCCCATTTTTACTTGTACCTGTATTCTGATTGGCCAATGGACATAATCACTACCTGGGAGATTGACATCTGCGTAAGGTTAATTAGTGTACACTGTACATTAAATTAGCAGCGACTGAATCCATCAGCATGTGACTCTATGGAAAGTGTTATTATGCCTAGCTACTTGTGAAACCATGTATACCTGATTATTTTGACCATTGTGGTGTTAACATGTTGCGACATATTCCATATCTTCATGTATACTGCGATAACAGTTATCACAGCAAGTCGATATGTTGTGATAAACATACTAATATCCTAATTAAGACTTATTTATCATGATGCTAATGAAATGTATTGACAATGTATTGACATCTCAACATCACACAATGGCCATAATAACACGCTTGCATAATATTATGATATTTTTTTTTTTTAAATGTTATTTTACTTATATCACGGCTTGTCAGTTTTATGGCAGGAGGAAACCCGCAACATCCGTAGCGCTGAATGTTGCAGTAAACCTGTGAACACTGACTGGTACTAGTTGGCTTAGTGCAACATTATCAATTATCATCACATATCAGCAAGTCAATATGAATACATCTTAAAATCATGATGGTCCAAATAATCTTCAATACATACACAATACGTTCAGTTGGTCACAATTATTCAGGTAGTTACCAGATGCACAAGCTTTTCCTTTGAATAGTAGTATCATATGCTTCATCGACATCGTATCTAATGTAGAGGAATGGTCTAACATCTTGGCCGTATTCGTATAATTAGGGACTTTTGTTGTTAAGTAAATTGTATTGGTACGTGATGTGTGTATTAGGGCGGGAATTAGTACTCGGGCACTCGAGGTCAGTTTGGGTTTAGCTGTACTAAGGCCCATTAGTTTGGACTCGAGTGCCCGACTTTGGGAAATATGATTTTCTGATATTGTATTATTTATTCGTGAAATTCGTAATAAAGTAACAAGTAATATGCAATCATTCCGAAATGGTAAGTTTCCACTATTATGGCGGTACCGTCGTGAGATGTTCTTGCCATACCAATCAAATTGATGCTAATTTGAAATTTAAGAAATCTAATTCTACATCAATTCTGATCAGTTAGATTTCACTCGGATAGTCTAGACTCTATACTACTATGCATACTACTTGAATACCGTATATGACAGTTTACAGTGTTTACATTTATTGTTAGTTGAAATACCTCTTCGGTAATTTCCGTAACGTCTCTTGCACACTTCCGTCATAGAGCAAACCTTCCAGTCCCCCGTTGCACGACGCTCTTGTAGCGCTACAATAGTTGTAACTGGGCTCCCGCCACAATAGAAAGCGTTGACCTTACAATAGTTGTAGCCTACAGGAGCGTCGTGCAACGGGCACCAGATCTATAAATCTACGAGGTTCAAAACTCGCCAGCAAGACTCAAAACCACACCATTTCATTACACAAAGTCAAGGTCAGTTCGGAATTCACGACAGAGTTATCTCCTCACCTTCAGCGCCTTAATGGCCGCCAGCAGATCCTGTGCGGAGCTGAACTTCTCGATCTGCATGAGGCCCTCCACTTCCTCATGCGTCTTCCGCATGTCGTTCATGGCCACGAAGATTACGGCCAGTATGGTGGACTGCGACTGTCTCTCCGACGCCAGGGCTCGTAGCTTCTCCCACTGGTACAGGATGTCTGTAATCAACGGAGGTCAAGACGTTACATTTTTGAAAACCTACACATTTTCTAGTGATTTAAATAATGAATGGACAATTCTAAGCTCTGGATCAATGGTGTACTGTATTTGTGGAGATTGAGCAGGGCATCCTACCTCGCAGTCGGTTACAGTCATCCATGGCGACGTCGGCCGAGTCCAGATGTTGACTGACGTTCTCCAGACACCGAATGTTGGTGACGCACGTCGCCATAATCTCAGTCTGAAATTGAAAACCGTAATCGTAATGAGACATTCGGAAAGTCTGCTTCAAAGTCAAAGAAATAATATGCATTCATAAATTTGTACCAGTTGTTAGATTTATTACATAATCTATGTTAAATTATCTGTATCATCATGCCTGACAAAATGGAAAATAAAGGAAATTAAAGAAAAAATAAATAAAAGGCCAAAAAATAAAAATAAATTAATGTAGCTGTGACTAAGACAGATTAACCTCAGTGCCATAGATTTCATACAAGTCAACCAATAAATCGAGATTACTACCAAACTGTGACTGAAAACCATCCCACAGAACTTACATATTTTGCTGGCTTGAGGTAGATGCCAGTCCCCATTGAATCTTTCCTCTTCTTGCGCAGTGATTGGTCAGCGAGTCGCATCTGATCCGCCGATTGGTCAAGCAGGTAGTGGAAGTCTTCTATGTCAGAGTCGCTATCATCATACTGAGTAGGGGCTGGGGTCTGAAGTGAAAGGAAGTCAGAATGAGTATTTAGAAATAATAATGGAAATGGTCAAATTTCATGATTTTTTAATAACAATAATAATAATAATAATGGTAATAATAATATAAATAGTAACATTATAAACAACACTACTACTACTACTACTACTACTACTACTACTACAATAATAATAATAATAATAATAATAATAATATATGTATTATAATAATATGTACATTAATGAAGATTGCGACACATCCCCTTTTGAAAGTTTTCTCATTGATAAATATATGGAATTGCATGTGTATATGGTATTTCAACTGATTTTATGAGAAAATGTTAACAAATGTTAGTATCACATCATAAAGATAAAAACAATTCTAAACAAAATTCATTTTTGACGTACCAAATTCTTATTCTTTATTTTTTTCTTATCTGCAACTGCTGCAGCAATTGCACTATTTTTCTTGTGCGGAGGGATACCAAGCAACAGGAATTCATCGTCGAACTCCATCTCGTCACTCGGTTCCCACTGGAGTTTTTCTTCCGTCGGATCATCGGAAACGGCCGGATACAATGGAGACTGCAACGAAGAGATAGCATGTTTTATTTAATCTGAATAAAAACAAAATTAAAAACCCAGTAAGACTTTACAATTTCTCCATAATACATTGTTATATAGGTGTGCAATGAGTGAATGTGGAGTTTAACGTCGCTGCGGGAATCTTTCACCTATTTGCGACGAAGATATGCAAGATTCTTCAAATGAACTTGCAGCAGTCGTTCCAGGAAGACCCACAAGTTTTGACTGTGAGCAGTAACATACCTGGTAATTATCCCAAGCAGTTTCAGAGAAGGAACCCGTACTATTGAGGATGTCGTCGTTGTCGGACGTAAACAATTCCACTGGTGGAGTCAAGTAGGCATCTGTGAAAACATAAATTTTAAAAGATAAAATTAAAATAACATTCCATCAACTGAAAATAATATACTATGATTATCAATATATGTATGAAACAGTTATCAATTTTGTGCTCAATAAACAATAGCCGTATATATTTCTCACAGACGCTAGAATTAATTACCGGTAATATGTGGTTATGTGATGATTAACACATGGCCTGGGGGCGTTACAGTATGTAATGCACGACGTTGAAGGAAGTAGCACTCCTGATAATATATAGTCAAAGCACACATGACAGTGTATTACGAGAAAAGAAGAGACACGTGTTATAGTTGGAGTGTACACCCTGGAGGGATATACGGTGGGGAGATTATTATAGTAGTGGACTATTGGAGTGTTTTAGGTGTAAGTATCGAAATAGAAATATTACCTGAGTTATCCGAGTCGGACTCTCCACTGCTGCTGGACCGGACTCGAGCCAGTTCAAACTGGTCGACCATGTCGTCCGTCTCGCTGACGTGTTTCGTAACATCGTCTTCGGAGTCGGTGGAAGGCACAAAGTTACCGGAATCGGCTGCCATGAGAGCTGGGAGAGGCTCGTTCTGAGCTGAGGCGTAACGCAACTTCCTCTTTGCACCTCGAGGCGAACTCTGGTCCGAGGTCGAGAATGATCGCCTCATCCCGCGGGAGTTCATCTTGTCACGTGGGAATGTCGCGGACTGCGTAGTGGACGGGAAAGTAGTCCGCGGAGGGGTGGAGTGATTGTCGGTTTTCCCGAGGGTCATTCGGTCGATGGCGCCTTCAGATGTGGAGAACGGCTGCATTTCCAAATTCACCGTAAACTCCTCCATTTCGATCGCACTCCATGGACGGTCCTTGAATCTGCGGAGGTTCGACTGCGTATTGCGGAGTCGAACTGGACTGAATTTGAGCGAGGGGATAGAAGGAATGGTCATGTTTTCGCGACTCGTGCCCTTAGAATCGGTCGTGTAATCCAGACCGATAACGCTGTCGAACTGCTTCTCCGTCGAGTGCTCGGTCGAGTCATCAGTGGCGGTCGAGAACTCGTCGCTCGAGCTCTCGTTGTCCGTGTCCTCCGCGCTGGCGTCGCAGGAGCTGATGGTGGTGGTGTTGATGCCGATGGACCGCGTCTGCACGACCGGCTTCTCGGGAACTCTCCGCTCCAGCAGCAGCGACTTCGGCGTGGACGTCAATAAAAGCTTCTTCGGCGACCGCACCAGCTCCTCCGCCTTGTCGATGAGATACTGGATCTTGTCCTGCGTCAGGTTCTCGCTCTCAGACTGCTCGCTTGTCGACGTGGACCGGTTCTCCTGGAGAACTCCCAGGAAGTTCCGCAGCTCCGACTCGCGACTCGACGTCTTCTCGCTCCATTCCGCCGTATCCACGTCCGCTCGACCTCCGACATCGCCTCCGAACAAATCTCCGTTCAACTTATCTCCACTCACAAACAAGTCACTCAGGTTATCTCCATTCCCGAACAAATCTTCGTTCACCTTGTCTCCGTTCCCGGTATCCATCACGTCATCATTGTCAGTCTTATCCGTCGTATCCACGTCGACGGGCACCATGCTGTAGTACTCCTTCCGGAGACGTCTCCGCGGAACCACTGCGTCGCTGAGGAACGGCGAGTCGCTGGCGACCTCGCACTTCCCGGGGTACTTATCCTCCATCATCGTCTGCAGCCGCATCAGTTCCACGTCGTCGTTGGAGTAGCTCTCGCTGCTG
This sequence comes from Lepetodrilus galriftensis, assembly GCA_032361785.1. NCBI lineage: Eukaryota > Metazoa > Mollusca > Gastropoda > Lepetellida > Lepetodrilidae > Lepetodrilus > Lepetodrilus galriftensis. Next base: position 21,151 of record JAUTBZ010140561.1, on the reverse strand, counting down.
TAGCCGATGTCCTTGCTCTCGTGCTTGGACGCTGCGGGTCGGGCGCGGTGGTCCGAATCTCCGCCGTCGCTGCTCGGGGGCGTGGTGGGGAGCTCCAGGTTGTCGGCGGACCCCGGGGGATCCTCCATCTTGGATTCAGCCTCGCTGATGTTGGCGCTGTCGCCACTGCTGCGGTCCAGGAACGGCAGCTTACATGTCAGCGACCGGTCGGCGGTGGTCAGGCGGTTCGGGGTGTCGGTCAGCCGGGTTCGAATCCCACCCGGAAGGATGAGGATTTCGTCGTCGCTGTTGCCGCCGACGCTGCTCACATCCTGAGCATCGCTGTTGTCGTTGGTGTAGGACTCCTCCAGTGATGATAAATGGTGGTGCTTGTAACTGTAGCCATTGGGAACCTGGAACACAGAGAAGATAATCTGTTATGAATGAAGGAAGGAATTACTAAATGGAGGAATGAATGAATTGATTTAAACAATATTTCTCATGAAAGTATAAATAAGACAATTGACAACATGTAAATATATATATACAAATAAGATAGGGAAATGAATGAATAAATGAATGAATGAATGAACAAATGAGTGAATGAACGAATGGTTTTACATCACTTGCAACAGTTTTTCAGCTATGACTAAAAGAACAAAAAAATAATTAAACTTTTCAGAGAGAAACAGAAATTTCAATACCGGGTATCTCACGTAAACAGGGAAAAAAAGGGATCAAATTTAAATAAAAATCGGGGTGTAAGGGATATTAATTGAATAACAAAAAGAATCACTCAAGATAACATTTCTCGATTAGGCTTCAAGAAAATGAAGTACAGTACCATACCATAAAAATAACCTTTAAACCAAAATAACGTCCAGAAAGACCAAAATGCAAAATCCAAATTTAACTCGACCTTAATACCCTAAGAGTTACAATATATTGAAAATTTGGTGATAAACTTGATCAAACTATTGTAATCCAATGACATGTAAGATAATCCTGCGATCCTTCATGGCTGAACAGCGACCATAGGGACGAAACTAAGAAATACATGTCGCACCCTCGGGCGTCATATCACCAAGTGACCCAAATCTCAGACACGTATTAAAAGAAGTTTAACAACCACAAACATAATAAGCTATTCAAAACTGAAGCAACATGACTGGAATTGCTATGGTTAAACGTTAACATAAAAAAAATCAATACAATCTACGCTTTAAATGGCGTTTCATGTTATGGATGCTCCAGTCCGTGATCGAGGATATAAAAACAATAAAGCGGCTTAGTCATCCATTGTACGCATGTACCGAGTTTCCTCGTCATGGGGAATTATGTCATGAATCACTAATCATCTGTATGTTTAGACAAATGGAAAGCAGGTTTTTAAAAGTGTTGAAAACTATCGACGCAATTGCCGTAAAACAGTCGAGCGACTTTTATGTTGATGTACTTGTGCAGAGATGCAGTCGTGCGTGAATTGTGAAAAATTGATCAGGTGATTATCAATATGGTTGGCATTGTGCACATTGGAGCCCGACCTGGGCATCGGCTCACATCAGCGACCAGAACTACCATTACTGTTATTAGTATTAGTGTATGCCCGGTCAGTAATAGAATCTCACCGTAGTCGGTCACTACTGTATTCTATCACTATCACTATCGTACTCTATCACAATCAGGTACATTTGTGACTTGTGAACCTTTTTCTTTCGTGTGTTCTAATAGGTAAAGAAATTTAAATATTAATGAAATCATTCAAGTCAATATTGAATATTTCAATTTAAAAAAATAGAAGATATTCATAATAATAATCATCATCATAATAATCATCGTAATTATAATCACACTAATTAATATTACTACTATTACTAATAATAGTTACAATAAATATATGTAAAATTAATAATGTCATAATGAAACAATTATGTGATCTAAATTACCTTAGAACACACTTTCTTAGGATATTTTCTCAGAAAAACATGAAACCAAACTGGTTTGTCCCTATAATCTTGAACTACCACAATGTAAATATTACATTCCTGTGTCACAGTCGATAGCCACTCTGGACGTAGAGCAAATTAATGTATCTGTCAAAAATGTACGGACATCTCCAGAAAATGAATCTGAGGGAAGACTAAAGTAACGTATCCGTCAAAAACGTATAAACATACCCAGAAAATAAATGCAGTTTTAATTGTGTTACGAGAACATTAGCCACACCTTTGCGATGATGGCTCAGGGAACAAAGAAAGCCACCCTATTTAGAACCACTAAATGTAGATTTTATTACTGAGCAGCAGCAATTGGTGTGTTTACTGTTGGGTGGCTGGGTGCTATGGTATTAACCCAAACAATTAGGTAAACATTCCGTGCGCAATCAGATAATTTGGGTCCAATTTACAAGTTGATGAGGTTTAGCATATATGTGCGATATTTATCAAAGGTTTGTAGGACTGATTTTGTTTTTGTTCAAATTACAAAGTAGTGTACTACGCCTATAAGTAATGTGTAAGTACTGTACCTATATATGGGTTTCAAATACCACATCAATGGTTACGTGACCTGTGGTAAGGGTTATACATCCACTTATAGGTGATATGCGACCAATTGGACTATGCAACCAATTTAGTAGATGAGAATTCCATTTTAGGGTGTAATTAACAGTGTAGAGTTTTAATATAAAAGAACAATTTAAAGGTGCATAGGACCCAACATAAATCTACAGTAATTCTATCCTCATGATCAATTATACCATTCAGTGAGTGAGTTGTTGTTATACGTCACAGCAGGAATCTGTCATGCTTACGCGACATATAAAATTCGAAAAGAAATATTTTGATGATAGATCATCCATGTCACAGGTAACAAATGGTGGTGTTTTTTTAAAAATCGTAATGATCTCGTAGCATTTCAGATATACATATTAACTCTTTCTGGATCGAATTCATGTCCCAGTTTGAGAACTGAACTGAAATATTGGGCAACCTTAGTTGCCTACAGCAATTTCAAGCTTTAAAAATGGGGCAAAAAAGTATTTCCAAAATTGAACTGTTTGTTTACGTGTACGTCTTTAATGTTACTATATAAAAATAAAAAAAACAACACATCTCAACTGTTCATCAGATGGCATTGTATCTACAGAATTTTAAGACTTAAGATTTTTTAAATATATTTTTTATGCAATGTTTCTGCGAAGGTATGTGTGCATCGTTTGCTAAACGTTGTCTGTGTTTGACGTGAGACGAGTATGGCGACAAGTCGTCACGAGACGCGACACACAAACGGCAGAGTACGTATAAATATCCCACATTCCCACAACCACGCGGGAGGGAATGTCCACAAAAACACGGAAATCCATTGATTACCCGGGTCGAAGGAGACATCGTTTTTACGTCGTATTTACGGCCACAGACGTCGGAGATACTTCATAGGCTGACAATAAAATCGCAATGATACCTGTGTAAGCTACGGCACGCCTAACCTTTGGCGCTCGGTCTACGAGATATGTCATTTGTCTCACTACACATCATTGTCAGGTTTTGCTCCATTTTTTCCCACTTTGACAATCCCTACAATATGGATCACTTCAACGTGATAAGATCTGGTATAGTCTATAAGAAGAGGGCACTTTTAGATTGAGGGGAGATAACATGTTATTGCCAGGATCGGACATCTATTTATGATCATCACAATGTTTCAAAATAGCTTTCACCTTACAGTAAATAAGATAAATGACTTATTTCTTAAATTTCCAGAAGCAAAATGCTCAAGTTTAATGAAGTTTTTGTTGCTAGAATATCATTTTATCCTTACAAAAACTACAACTGTGTGTTCAAAATTTTATATTCTTGAAAGGTTCTCAAACTACATATTTTATAATTCTAGAAAGAAGAAAAAATCATAGCATAACATTTCTAGAAAAATGTTTAAAACAAAGTTTAAAAATAAATCTATTCAGAATTATTCAAACAGGAATGTATCTTGTTTGTTTGAAAACACAAATAGCATTTAGGAAGACTAGACCTACGTAGACAATATACATTATGTTTTAAATATATATGAACAAACAGATACATTTTACATTATGAAAACAGGCATGTTGATAATATCACTAACCTGTCTTCCAATAAGGACGTACACTTCCAACAACAACAAAACAGAGACAGTTCCGAAAAGAATCCTCTACTTGCAGTAATAAGTACGTCAAACATCTCCAAACACAGATATATTTAGGACCAGATTACAGTAACAGAACTAGCAACAGGACATGCTATAATTGTCCTAAGAGTCCCGAGTATCGCCACTGATCAAATTTACAGCTTAGCGTCACCAATGTCAGGACATGGTGTAACAATATTTCATCAGGGATTTGTCAACATTGACACGGCGGTCGTTCGTACAACTCTCTCAGTTTCACAAAATCCAGAGTATCGTTTCCCAAAGCTCTCATATCTACTACGAGACCGTAGCGATCTCAAATACATAGGGATCGTGAACTTACGAGAACGCTATGGTCTAATAGTGGACACGAGAGCTTCAAGGAAGGATACCCAGAAATTGCTGATCCATTGGTCTCCTTGAAATTAATTTACAACCTTATGGTGTTATGATCAGGACAGTCCCAATAAAGGGACATACATGTCTCTTCCTAAGCGGTTATTCCAAATTTTACAACTATTGTAAATCCTATTTCTTCAAAATGGACTTGCTAGAATTGTGTTAGTACAATGGTTGTGGTGGTACAATAGTTGTGGTGTTACGATGGTTGCATTGGTAGAATGATTGTAGTGGTACAATGGTTGTAGTGGTACAATGATTGTGGTGGTACAATGCTTGTGTTGGTAAATTTGTTTGTGATGATACAATGCTTTGTGTTGGGACAATGATTGCAATGGTACAATGGTTGTGGTGGTGCAATGACTTCCTCAAACTGGGTTCAGTCTCATAATAATTGACATGAGTTATGGAGCTAAATATACGAGACAAGAATGTCCATTACAGAGGTAATACTTCTTGTGATGGACAACACTTTAGGACCCAATAGGATGTTAGGACTCAATAGGGCCGAGCGTCTATGGTAGATATTCCTAGGGGTCCCCCACACACCTCTGGTTCCCACACTGTAATGGTCATTCTGGGCCCACCTTAAATATCACTGTCCCCACAGGGATGCTATTATCGACCATTAAATCAAAATAGATACAAAACTACCCTAAGGATAAACTGAGCAACTCATTTGTAATCGTAATTATTTCACTGTCTTTTGATGTTAAATAACTAATTTTAACTTGAAAACTGCTTCAATCTACCATTTACAGTTGGATAGTTATTTTGTATTAAAATCTTTACCTAAATCTAAAAATAAGAAGCGAACGTGTAAATTAATTAATTTTTTTGTATTACATGTACCTCTTTGTCAAATTCATGACAATATGAAATTGTCCTTGTCCACTATTTTGATAAACATTACAGAATTTTCCTGCAAAATGTGGTCCACAATCTATACTTAGCATAAAATAGAATTGGATACCAAAATAACTGATTAATTAATTAGTGTGTAATTGATTAAGCTTAAAATAGCCAGAATGGAGATAAGGAATTTGACCGGATCCTGTGATGTTTGACACAGTCTAGCCACTGACCTCAAAACTATAAACACTCCGATTTATTTTCATTCACTAGGAGGATACAAAGACAGACCTTGACCATGTGGTCAAGTATAATTATATTAACAAAATAAGTACAATACAATTAAATGTTGAGTTAAAATGAGATAATATTGCAATTCATTAGTTAATAAAGCAATACACTACCAGGATATCGTTTCACAGAGCTCTCTTAGCCGCTAAGAGACCATAGAATTCTCTTTGCCGATAGCCAATACTGTAAATCACGAAATTAATGTGTCATTAATTTAATGCGACTTCTAGATTTTAAACGTAAATGCGACACCAATAAAATGCGAATGGCCATGTCTCCATTCATGTTTGTTCACCAGTCTTACCTTTAACGCACAGCAATTAAATGCGACAATACGGTGGTCGCATTTTTTGCATTAATATTCTGCTCGCGTGAATTTCATGATTTACAGTACATTGTTAAGAGAGTGCTATGGTCTCTTAGCGGCTAAGAGAGTTCTGTGAAATGATACCCAGGATTGCAGTCA
>JAUTBZ010140561.1:0-10000 GCA_032361785.1 Lepetodrilus galriftensis | reverse complement strand
CATGACTTCGGCCGAAGATGGTCGATTAGCAACTTAGTGTCAAGTTACGCGAGTGGTCGTAAAAAACTACTTTGGGTATCGGGATCTGAACAAGAAAAAAATATATCAGTCGTGGCGTCAAAAACGATGGGAGACAATTGCTAATGTCCAGTCGTTAAGGAAATGGTCAAAGTGAAGACAGACTCGAGGTCATCTGTGTTGTCCAGTCAGACTCGCACTTACAACTACATGGATTCTAGGCACGATTTTATCTACAATGGGCAGGAGTGAGACCGATCTAATCTGTATATTGTGTGCTTAGACAATCATTATGATAATCCCCCTTGAAACAAACCTCCAAGCAGAAAGGCATAGCATTATCTCAAGTTGTCTATTGTTAAACAATATTACTGCAACTGATTCATCATGAAATCATGAAAATGTGATTATACATATTTATTTAGTTTTATCAAAATCCGAATTGTTGCAGCAAATTAGTACTGTAAAAGTATTCTTTGTGGATAATAAAATCATAAAAGTAATTATCTTTTTCAATATAAATCCTCAAATTTAGTTTTTGTCTCGACAAAACCATAGAATCCATATTTTACAATGCAAGGTTTGTACACAATTCTACTTCATTTCTATCCATTAGGTGCACATAACCTTTCATCCATTGAAAATACTGATTACTATTCATATAAAACCCTCATATCTTCCATATTAATCATTTCCATGTAAACCAACAGCCTAACGGTATTGTTTTTATTAAGACTGTTGTCATAGAAACCAATACGAAAGAATACTATTTCCCAGAGATTTCCATGACAATGGTAATCGCACGCAAAAAGGTTCATTGTGATTAGTATTCTGGGTGGATGAGGTGTTCAGTCTTACAGCAGGTGCAGACTATTTCTCCTTATAAGGTGAACAACTCGTATCCGTATATTATTCTCGTAGAATAACTTAAAGTTAACGGTTGAAAGCTGTTTGGACGGAGTGTCACAACTGAAGTTCCCACTGCAGTACAAAAGTCCACGTGGCGTAGAAACTAATCGATGAAGTCCATTATATCAATATTGACAATTATTAAAAGCGAAACGTTCTCTTTGTATCAGCCATGAACAAGGGCTAAAACGCCACACTCTACATTATATGTCGACATATTTTGATGTATCACGTAAACATATGTCACCAAAGAGAAAACCCAGCAGTTGCTTACGTGAGTGAGTGGAAATAGTTGTTTGGAAATCAGTATGTTGTATATGTTATTCAATAGTTGTCAGTACAATAGTTTTCTTTCAAATGCTAATAGAATATGCAACAACTGTCTTCAAAGGGAAAATATCGATGATTAGTGTACACATGGTTCCTGCGTTACGATTCAGTTGCGACATCTGTTTAACTGTGGATACAATGACAATTACTAGCAGAGACTTGAAAGGGTTAAGTTTATGCCTGTGTTTAACTGATATATTTCACCTTACAGTAATACAAGTTACGTGAGTAGTTCTATAAAAGGTATACAACGTATTATTTGTAAAATTCAATATATAATAAATATTTTATGGATTTTGCAATAATTAATGCAAGTATTTGTTTGATAATTAAGTTATTTTGTATGCAGCCAATTATTTTTTTAAACACTGACTGATCTCTACATTAAATATTTATGAATCTTAAACAGACTTTCATATAAGATGTGGAAATAAAGATTATTTAGCTTTCAAATATTGCACGCATTTACAAAGAAAGATATACTTTTTTTTAATAGTATCTGTCATTGTAGATGCTTACCCTACTGTAAGATGAAGAAAAAACCTAAAACAAACCTATGACTTGTCAATCATATGGATTCATAAACCAATCAACGTGCTAACCACCAGACCAACAACACTCAAAGAATTAATATTCATATCCACAAACATCGTGTTTATCGAATATATATCGACTGTTTATCTACATCACTTTACATTGCAAATACAAAAACGAACATATGTTTTCCTTTCCTACACAACAGCTAAAGACATTTACAAACATCTTTGACAGCTGTTACAAAGAAGTCTGTCAATAAGTTTTCTTCTCGAGGAGTGTCGCTTTAACAGATTAAACAGGTGCTATAGACCTACCTGTGTAGCGATTTGTCCGTCATTACACCTCCGACGAATATACTAACGCTGTCCGACTAGGCGTGGGGTCGCACTCTATTTCCAATCAATCATACCCCTCGCACTGGCTTTTTTTTGCATCACGTTACCCGCGGCCGATCTTAACCAATCACCAATCATCAAAGCGACGGGCCGTGACATATTTATTCACTCAATTTTCCTCGGGAGAAGCCTTTGAACTGATCGCGACGTCACGGTCCTCGATCAATGAAAACACGGACTTAGATGTTTAGTGTTTCTTTGACTTTAATGAGAGAGATTTAAACGCTGTCATTACCAGCCAACTAACAAGTGTTTGTCAAATTATGAATCAAATTACATATTATCTTCAAACAGATTGCGGTTGCATTGGAGAACGATACGTTGAATTTTGAGCATTCTAGAAATAATCATGACACGAAAGGGAGAGTAAGTGCCTTTGTTTACGTTGCTATTAGTCATTGTCGTCGTATATTAAAACTAAGATTAATTAATATAATTGAAAGAATCTTGAGACTGGCTCTAAATCCCAATTAAAAATTAAATTTTCTTTTTAATTACCGGTAATTAATTAAATAAATCAGCATTGACTAACACAATAGATTGGAATTTGTTCAATAATGGATAGAATTATTATTTTTTAATATCTGGGCGCTAACTAAAGCCAATAAAGTACATTACACTATGTGTCTCTTTGTGTCAGATACCAAACGGATGGTCAACTTAAGCAAATTGTGACCATTTCAAATTATTTACTTTTTCCACCCACTGAATATTTGGTGTTTGAACAATGAATATCACATTTAGATGACACTAACGTCACTATTTTGCACAAACATCTTCCAGTATAAACATACAGTATCTTTGTACTTTTGAAATAATTAGATCCATTTATGCCCCCAAATCAATAAAATTGGAGATGAAAAGATTTTAAAAGTTCATGTTAATACAACACATTGTACTGTAATGCAATTATTTACTTACTCGTCATTTACAATTTGTATGAAATGTAATAATATTCTTCTTAACCACCGTGGAGAATTTTTCTTTTTACTTTAACTGCTAACTCTGCATGTAATGCTTATCCTTGATTTTTTTTATTATCATAAAACTTCATTTTCTAAAACTTCGAGTAATTTCATCTGAATAATTATTAATCACAAACACTAGAGACATCAATGTTGTTAGAAGAAAACAATTAATCAACAGGAAATGGCTTCGAGATACAAACAACAAGCCAAGCAAAATGTCACATATTCCTAACAAACCTGTGGACCCCGAAACAAATCGTCATTGTCACACAATATTTGATAATCCTAGTGTTAGTATGCTGTTCTCAGAGATATAAAGAACCTTTTTTTATAGGGAGGAAAACATAATGAATACTCTTGAGATAATATTTTCCTGAGGAACACAGATAAATATTAGTGTGCTTATTGAACTGATAATGATAAACAAATGCAAATGTTTGCAAATGATCAATTAAATTAATTGGGGGATAAAAATGTGCATTATACACGGGAAATAACAGTACATGACAATAAAATACTACTACTACTATTAATAATAATAATAATAATAAAAAAGAATTTAATTGGGGTTTAGTCGCTTTCGAGATTCCTTCACTAATAATAATCCTAATAAATGAAAATAATTCTAGCATTAGATGACAATAATAATAATAATAGTATTAATAATAATAATAATAATTCTAGAATTAGATAACCATACAAACATGAAGAAGCTGTACCTAACACCAGTCTCATCACAACTGACCAGAGAAATGGCCACCGACCAGTAAAGAACTCTACCCCAGATGACTTCAGGCCACGGACAATAGTACCATTGTTTATTATCGGTTTGCCGCCACATGCAACACCTAGCTGAATGTTGTCCGTACTAATTCCGATCCGACAACACCTGACAACTCTCGGCCACTCGGCCCTCATCTCTATCTCGCAGCTCTTCAGTCACAGAAGTCAAAATATACCTGACTTTTTCTGACCTGCCTTTTCCAGAGGTCACGAATTGTGTGTACACGGTCTGCAGTCAACATGACTTTCTGTTTACTCGTCTTTCTCGTCATGTCGAAGCGTTGGTGCTTCGGGGTGCAAATGATAATTGTTCTGCCATGGTGTTCTGCATGTTCGTGATCTCGAGCCGGGTTGTTATATATGCGTGAAAATATCAGTTAAAGCGATACGTGGTGATTTGTATTTTTCGTGATTTCTACCTAGTGTTAAATATGTGCTAAAATATCATTTAACCCTCTCTATGCTGAAGGCAGCTGGAAATGTCAAAGAGCAAAGCCTGTGCCTAATCCAACAGGAAGAGGGTTTTAAAGCTATATTTGAACAGACTAAGGATACTATTTACGTAACAACTACTGATGGATGTAATTAAACTACAACAATTAACCTTTACTCTGCTAGATCAAACATTATGGCATTGCCAGTTACCAGCAACAGTAGGAGGGTTAAGGTAACTTGGATAATAATAAAACATACGTAAAATAAATCCATGTTAAAAACACCATTTAAATTAATTATAGTCCAAGGACATCTCTAAATGAGAACCTATCAATTCTAAGTAGAATTCCTCCAAAACGTACAAATTGACAAAATAATATTTACCAATTAGTGACCCCCCTAGGGTTGTTTTGACCAAATCCAATTTTGTCCTCTTTACAATTTCACCTAAGTCTACAATGCGCTACTGAAGATGCTAGGAGATAAGTAAGAATTCTAAAGGCCATGTTTTGTGGGTAGGATGCTCATTGGGGTGTGTGTATACCATTATGTTTACTAAGGCACCTCGACAATGGAGCTGTTGTCTATGTAAGCAAAACCATCGCACACGAGTGCACAATTTAATGTGATTGTTATTCCGCGTTACGCTGCACGATATATTTTCTGTGTAATATGGTCGATGATACAGCGAGTTTCAGAAACATACCAGTCACGCCTGAACGAACTCTTAAAGAATATTAAAGACGAAACAATACATGATGCAGCGAATTTTAATTTTGTCATTTTGATCAATACCGTAGATGTTTTAAGTCTGCATCAATTCAAGCACAATAGTCATAGCTTAAATCCATGAAGACCGTCTTAACTCCACTTAAATTAAATACAAAGAAACTTGCGGTAAATGATTATTGATTACCTATTTTTTTTCCAAAAAGGATCAAACAAAATGTAATTGCTAACAAAACTTAACGAGAAAAATTATGAAACTGAAAAGAAAATTGGAGTGGAAAATTAAGGGGTCTCACCTTTGGGAACACAAGGGGGGGATAACTCTCAAATATGAAAGACAACTCTAGATTGGGGTACATGAAATAAGTGATCCGTTGCAGTTGGAATCGTCGATACATGACATATGGCATGTCTCACCTTTGGGAACAGAAGCAACTAGATCTGACAAGGGGCAGACACTTCTGGTACTGACAACAGTAATGGACCGACAACAGTAAGGGGCAGACAACTCTGGGACTGACCTTGGGGTTGGTGAGCGCCTCCTCCAGACGACACTTCCACTCTAGAGACTGCAGCCAGACGCCGTGCCAGCGGTGTTCCAGTCCCGAGGCCGTGTGCGGGGAGACGCAGATGTCGTACTCGTCGTCGGAGATGTTGTCGCCGTCACCCTCGCCGTCGTCGCTGTCATTGTACAGGCGATGACTCAGCTTCAAGACGGCCGATACCACCTTGGACTGGGATTCGATGTCACGCTGCAGAACCTGGGGAGAAAAACGTAAAAATTTAATTGATGACATTTATCGAAATTAAGATTTTTTATTTAATTTAATTAATGCTTTGTGTTGCAGCAGGAATATCTCACCCATAGGTAACTCAAAATTAAGAAAACCATCATTACATACAGGTCACTGACTAAAGAGCTGGACAGAGAAATATCCACCTGGTAAATTATAGAACTTTATGATACCTTGGGAAGAGAATGTGGATAAATAAAACGACAATGAGCAGTTGATACAAGGTATTTGTGATACTGCTAGTAAACTAGGTATATGGTACGTGTGTAGTAAAATCGGCATACGATATGTAAATACAATCAAGGCAATGATTTGAAGCCAGGAACTAATAGGACTTCAAAGAATCCACAGAATTGAAGACGATGATTTATAGTCCGGGCCAATTTCCTGTACTGGAGTTGAGAGCGATATTGATTTGGGACAGCAACGATATGTCAACAAAGTGACAATAAATTGGATAAAACCTCGAGATGGCGGTGGCGGTGCCGCTACACTGACTATTGTGTCCGCGCACTAGAGGAATCCGCCTTAGACACGAAACTGACCAAAATCCACATTTGTTCATAAATACAAAAGTGCAAAAATTAACAAATCACTTTGTTGACGGTTAACAACTTCATTTGAGGTTAAAAAAAAGGGCGTCTTCTTCAAGGTTAAAGTACCTAACTCTGTGTATACCAAGAATAACTGGTATACAAATGTTTGTTGTTTGTTTTGTGTCAATATTTAAACAGTGTATTTAAAGACAATAGTTTTAATACCACGTACATCTTTTAGTGGCTGGGCAATACAGAATACATTAACTACATATTGCCCTAACAGTAAGACAGTACACCCTGAAGATGAGTACACCCTGATTACGAGTACACCAAGTACACCACTTCCTCAACTATGTGTGTGTGTGTGCGTGTGTGTGTGTGTGTACGCGTGAGTGAGACTATGTGTACGTGTTTCTGTTCAGTACTTTTACCCTCTCCATGCTGGATTAGAAGTAGGCACTGGTATTGGGCATCTTCAGCATTGATAGAGTTAAGAAGAAGACACGTTCATGTTTTTTGTTATAAAACAAACACGGCATCGATCGTCGTACAATTGTCAAAATCCCAAACCTTTCCGTTTACCAATAATAACCGGACAATACATACAAGACGATATATAGACCAATTGTCCTCTGAGGAGACAAAAATATAACATGAAAATGTATTGACTCATTTTCCAAGACAAACACAAGAATTGAGGACAATGCACGAAAACATCATGATGAGTCAATATTTGCACGTGTTGTAGCGGCCTAGTGGCTCCCCCTGGTGGCACACAGAGACGGCTTGTCTGTGTTGGGGTATTGCAGGTCTATACTCAAGGCCGCATATATTAAAAAAAACTTCGGTCTCAAGTTGACTTTCACAAATTGATACACATTTGAAAATGTGTTGTTTACGATTTCAAAACAATTCTTACGCATACGTCATAGGAGTAATCTCATGTTTTTAACTCGGCAAATTTCTTCAAACAATCTCTTATGCTAGGTATTTGTCAAAATTGGATTGTTCAATTTTACAATTAGGTGAAGATTCTTTAATGACGAGGCAAAATGTGTAATGTTTTTTAAAATACATTTTGTAAAAATTGTTTCAAAAGGTTCTGTTTGTGGTTTAGGTATTCATATTAAAATAAAAAAATCATAATTTTTCTAGACATGGGGATAATATTGTCCACGTTTCAAATATAGATTAAAGTGACCAAAGGGACAGGATGTTATTTGACATCGAGAGATTACAAGTCTCACGCTGTACTATGATCTCTCACCTGAAAAGTTGTTGCTACAAATTTCCGAACGCACTATATATGCAAGTCAATTGCATAAAACACTTTTATTGCTATAATACCAGAGAATATTGCTAGCTAAAACTATTGTAGCAATAAAAGTGGTCCATACAACCACTTACATTTCTAGCGACTTCTGAAAATTTGACTTACAATCAATTGTAGCTTTAACTGTTCAGGTGCCCATTGCACAACGCTCTTGTAGTGCTACAATAGTTGTAACTGGGCTCCCGCAACAATAGAAAGCATTGACGTTACAATATTTGTAGCTTACAAGAGCGTCATGGTATGTTCGCGGGAAGTCAGAGATAGGTTTCTACATTAACATTCCCATCTTGTCTTGTCCAGCGATATAATTAAACGAGCCTTCGATGTTTTGATGTTCAGTTGTGTAAACCACACCACAACGAGGGAATGTGAGTGACATTTCCACGACAACTATGTACATCTGTGTCACCCGTCATGGCTGCCCATGTCAAAATTGTGTTAAATATGACGGATCACGCATGTTGACATTTCCGTCCCACATTCAATTTTTATACCTTTAAATTGAGTCAAAATACTTCAAATTTGACAAATCACCTGACAGACATGCATTTTATATGTAATCATTAATCTTACGTATTATCATCCCGCTAGTCAAAACGTAAAAAAATAAAAATTACATTCGCCTGCAGCGAATTTAAATAAGTCTTTATACATTCATTAGCGATAAGTCATGTTAGGTTTTATTCATAATTAACACTCTCCTACCTAGATGAGCTTGTCCTGCAGTGATCGAACCAGCAGAGAAAGGGTTAAAACTCGGTACAAACCTAAGCTGTGATCGTACGAGAATTGAAACAGAAATGACCTCAAACGTCAATAAATAGTCACTCTCAGCATCTGGTGCAGTTCACACAACATTGAGGACAACCAACAGCGTGCAGGATAACACTACATTCACCGGATAACACTACATTCACCAAGGTTGGCCTCCAATCTCTCAATAGAGTCAATATGTACGTCCTGATACCGCAGTTATCACATAATGGTTTATCTGTCGATACGTGAGTGGCTACATGGATGTAATACATGCAAAGTTACACGCAACATTACACGGCCTATATGGCTTGATCCATGGTGGCCTGTTCTTAAAATTTCCTTACGATTTATTACCATAAGAACGTGCGTAACACTTTCTTAGCTCTATGAAGGGCAAATTGTTGTATTCTTGAAGCGTTCTTAGTGTAAAATCTTCTTAAAATCTATAAAAATATAACGACAGGCTTTTGTCATTCGTAAGAAATTCTTAGCAGCTTTGTAGTAAAATAGAAAATGACCTACCTAGAGTTTGACAAAAGTGTTGTGTAGTTTGTGTCGCATAGTTTGCATTATTCCTATTGCTCAGTCAAAGTGTTTAAAGAAATTTTGCTTAGTCTGGTCTCTTGTTTCTTTTTATCCTATTGTTTAATGATTATTCATGACCCGTTCCATGGTACGATCGTATCGCTGATTAAAATATTCAAATAGGCCTGCTATCTATTTACAATGCATCCAAATTCTTCAATAATATACTTAATGCATATGTGTGACTATCAAGTGCAATACTACAAACATTTTACAATAACTATCAATATTAAAATTACATGAATGTTTATCTATTGAGTCACATATCGGAATATATTTGCAATGTTGTAATATTAATTTCCACATGCACTCATCCCTAGCATCCTGGATAAAACTTCCAAAGAAAATCGAGATATTTACATATACTGTATATAACTTGCGTCATACCCGAGTTTATAGGCCATAAAAATAATTTATATACTAACCCAATCTCTTCCTAAAATCATATCACCGCATTTACGATGATCATGACGGTATTTGCATATTTATTCGCATGATCTCTGAATGCAATCTGGATGTCGTAAAACTAATTTCAAGGTGACACCTGAGCGCAGGCTGTCTGTAGGCTTTTCCTCATTATGACATTAATCCATATCACAAACATCTATCAATCTGCCAATCAACATAATATTACTGGTAGCCATGGTAGAGACGAAGCCTATAGCAATTGATAAACTATACATTCACACGTACACATGTACACACACACACACACACACATGAAAATAATAGCATACACACACACACATATACTGTATGCAAATAATAGCAGATACACACACACAAATGCACACATACATATACACACTCTACTCTCTCTCTCTCTCTCTCTCTCTCTCTCTCTCTCTCTCTCTCTCTCTCTCTCTCTCTCTCTCTCACACACACACAC
>JAUTBZ010140560.1:913-64449 GCA_032361785.1 Lepetodrilus galriftensis | reverse complement strand
CTACCACTACCACTACCACTACCACTACCACTACCACTACCACTACCACTACCACTACCACTACTACTACTACTACTGATACCCACGGGGTATAGAATCATACATATTCCATGAAGATATAA
Organism: Lepetodrilus galriftensis; assembly: GCA_032361785.1. NCBI lineage: Eukaryota > Metazoa > Mollusca > Gastropoda > Lepetellida > Lepetodrilidae > Lepetodrilus > Lepetodrilus galriftensis. The sequence goes on along the minus strand of JAUTBZ010140560.1, from coordinate 64,327 downwards.
TTAAAATGCGACAAAACCTCCCCACTCACCACTCCAACCCCTCTTTCCCCCTATTTATTTCGGTTTGAATTCCAATGTTATCCGGGGTTTATTATTTGTATATACCATGTGACATGTTAATCACTGCCCGTACAGGCTGGGTACATACAGACAGACGAGGAAATACTGTTCATAGAACCGGCCGCTCGTCCTCAGACTGGGACTCGTCTACAAGCACACATTGTGTACACATGCGAAGACAAGGAACCCGCCTCAGACATGCACAAGTGGGCACCGCAAGGTAAGTATTTTGACTCAAATATCAGGAATACTAATGTTCACTGCGTAGAACACTTGCCGAGAATTTAAAGCGCGTTTGAACCGATAATTGGATTATGTTTTTTGTATGTAGAACTTCATTACAGGACTATTTGGGAGTTCCACTAGTTACTACTATCTGGTAAATCAAGGTATTTTAAGAGGGTTTTAATTCCCATTGCTACCATTAATGTCTAAAAGATTCAATCTCAAAGAAAGAAGAAAGTCTGTTGTTATTTTTATACTGAACGAGACTGGGTCGTAACATTTAGTTGCTTGCAGCTGTATACACATTCCTCGTTTAGTATTTCAATTCAGTACACAATTAAAATATTAGTTAGTATTCAGTACAATATTGTTTTAAAAACTTTATTTTTCACATTTCACACCCTCTCCTCGCCACTTTGCCAAATACGTTTCCAAGAATGGAGTGCATACTTTGCAATGCATGAAAAAACCCGGCACCTCGCGCCATTCTTCTCGCAATCCTAGCACCTTGTACTCATTACAGTTTCTGTATAAAAACTTTTGACACGTTCCTAACGTCTGTGATTTAATTCCATCCACTATACCTCGAAATGCTTTATTTTCTCACGTTAATTGAAGAATTAAAAATAAAATAGACACGTGTATATGGGAATGAGTAGTACGCGCCAACAGTGTGTCAATTTATATGAAAACATTGTATGTTCAATTTTACTGAAATACACCACCACCATCCAGCGACATCCACGTTCACAGTTTAAATAATCAAATCAAATCAAATAATTATATATATGTTTATTCTCAAAATTCACATTAATACAATACAATACAATTCAATATGCATTAGGATATAAAGGACTATATTGGAATAGTAGTAGTACAATAATCAACCACAAACTACACCACTATATAAACAGTACTCAACCACACAAACCATATCTATATTTCAAATAATCTAGGTAATGAGCGTACAGCCTAGCATACCATAAGTCACAGCCTACACCATTGAGATTTGAATTAAGATTGTGTTATACGAAGCCATTTTATACCGCTGGGCACTCTTTCATCATTACATTCTTATAGCTATTGCCTCATCATATCCCTGCTGTAAATGATCTCCTATACGGACACAGACATAGCGATCAGGGTATCGTTTCTCGAAGATCTCTTAGCCGCTAAGGGACCATAGCAATCTCTAAAGGCGGCTCTCCACGTGCGACTTTTCTCGCGCTAGTTCACTGTCCGACAGCGATTTTACACTGTCCGACAGCGATTTGCACGTGGACTACAGCTTGCTTGTAACTATCTGAAATCTGAAAGTCATGAGAAAATGTTCTATCGACAGTAACTCACAGAAATATGTCGACATTTACTCTCACGTGGAGAGCCGCCTTTAGTCTTGAGAACCCTGTCCTCTTTGCACTTTCGTCGTCATATAATAGTTTATTTTGTGTAAGTAGGTCTCGGGCCAATGTACAGTTGTAGTTCACATGAATGCAGAGATTACATAAAATCTTTTCATATACCGGTAGGCAATTCATGTCATAGATGGAGACATGTTGGCCTGGAAGCTAGTTCTATGTGTTCTACAGGGCTCTGGACTAACATGCCCGACGTACAGGGGCAAGTTAAATTGCACTGCGGGCAACCTACTTTTTAACATTTAGCACCTTTAGCACTTATTCTACATACCTATATACATACATACATACTAGTCCTATTCTATTTTCATGCGAACATGTTCCCTCTATGATAAGTGAAATCACTTCAACTCCTGGAAGCAAGCCGACTTGAGAGTTACTGAGGTCTTGCCACCAGGAGCGTTTCCTCATTGGGCTCTGGGTCGTCAAATAGGCTTGTTCACCAGTCAAGTGTGTGGCTTTACGGCGTGTAAATAGCCTTCATTTCCACTTTGTATCTTGCACCAGTAGTGCACAAATCTCAGACTGACTATATTTGAAGCACTTAGAACCACAAGATTTAACCCATTCACCCCCAAGGCATCGGTGCAATTGACACGAGTGTTCTAGTGCCTTACTCTAGGAGCTTACTGTTACAACATATACCAACATAGAAACTGTTTTGTGGAATACATTCAGGTCCACAACTATATATTGATTCTGCCATATTAGAGAGTCTAGGAATAGGAATTAATTTAATTCATTATGTAAATTAATATTTGTTGAGTTTGGTTCAAATTATTCCAATATGTTCATTGAACTAGCAGATGAGGAGAAAGTTGTTTCATATGTAAAGTTTTTATAAATATGCTTCAAAACCATGTCATTGTAAGTGAATATCTTTGTAGACTTGTGTTCCTAATTTATATTGCTTCTAATAGGTTCTAGTACTGACGTTGTGAATTGACTTCCAACTGATGTTCAGAAGTATGGTTGTCAACTGGCCAGCACACGTGTTACGCCCTGTATCATTATGGATAGTATACATCTGTTATGGTTCTCTTATATCTTGAGTCGTCGCCTATGGGTGAGATATTCCCGCAGCGACCGACGTAAAACATTAATTCAATCAATCAAAAACTTATATCTTGATACATGTGTGCAGGGAAACGGGGCAACGGTAAGGCACACTGCACCTGATCAGTGTATAGTAATAACAATACAGTGTTAATCAATCTGAAGTGCTTATCAGCTGTTGTACAAGCATATCACCTGCATCTGGAAGGAGAGATTTAACACACTTATTAATTGATATGGTTTAACCTTTTACACATAGGGTATGCACTTGTATTGAGAGTTAATTGCCTGTGTGAGCCACTAAGTGCGATGTCAAGGAAATATTTATGACTTTGTAAGTGTGTTTTTCCTGGTGATAAGTGGAAAAAGAAATGATTTATTGAAATAGTGCTCATTGAAAGAATACACTAAACAGATGCCATAAATTCCCGGTCAGGGCAATATTTCTCTTGTAAATGTATGTGGAATAAAAAAAATAGTGTTATGATTATGCCGGTGACAAGACTCGAGGCTGGTTCATGGCGCAGAGCAATAAATAGGATTCATAACTTGGATATTTTGTCACCATTCTCTAAAATCAGAGCAGCTTGTGATGACCCTATCACTGTCCACCAGTACAGCTTGTGATGACCCTATCACTGTCCACCAGTGCAGCTTGTGATGACCCTATCAATGCCCACCAGTGCAGCTTGTGATGACCCTATCAATGCCCACCAGAGCAGCTTGTGATGACCCTGGCATTTTCCATAGAGCAGCTTGTGATGACCCTATCACTGCCCACCAGATCACTGATGACCCTATCAAGATTACTAGCCACTAGCTATGACCCTATGAAGACCTCTGGCAATCCAGACCGATGAATACAAATTGCTACTTTCTCAGCCAATTGATGCAGCGATTACCTTATTAGGTGTCTGTGTCGCCATAAGGGCTTTGACTTCACTTTTGGCAGCATTGGCTTTGTTCTTAAGCGGATTTCCACGTGTCCTCCAGACACAATCACGGAGCTAACCGTCCTTGGTCCGTGATCAGTAACTTACAAAGTAAAGTTTCTTCAGATCACTGAACTTGCGTCTAGTCTTTAGAACCACCAACTTGTCTGGTCTTCAGAACCCTGGCACTCTCATGATAGGTCTTTACCATCAGATTGCAAGGTCTTTACCATTGAAAGCCAATGCAATGCTGCTAGCGGTTCGACACAAAACCAAAGTCACTCTAGTGTCTGAATTAATACTCTATAACATACATCATTTCCTACATCTAGTCATCACAAATGGGTGAAAGATTCCTGCAGCGATGTTAAATTCCATATTCATTGCTACTACATCTAGACTCTGTTATTGACTTTCTTTCTTTGACACTGTGGAAATATACCAGGATGTGGTCTATTCGATAGTCTATCCTTTTTAATGTAACTTGTAACCATTTTATTTTGGGCTGTTCTGTATTTAGTATCTGGTGGTAATGGTTGGACACTCCGATGTGACGGCGTCGGTTGAGACATGGTTCACAGTCTGGAACTGCCTGCTGGTGTGGCCAGAACAGGACTGGGTGTTGGGTGTTGTCTGTGGGTGTCAAACACTAATTTGTGGCCCGTTCCCCCAGCTATTATTGCCCTATAACAGCTGCCACTCACTGAATTGGGAAAACATACCTGCCAAGTTGTGTGTGCTCTCGCCTGGCGGACACATGCCATTATGGCACCTTGGGTAGCAGACCTGTGAACACTTTGAGAAGTCCAATTCCTGCAGTGTGAGGATATGTAAATAATGCAACTTGAGTACGTTTAAAAAATTGAAACAGGGGAGAAAAATTCATCAGGAACTCGTTCTTTTCCATTCATTTTTTTATCGGTTAATTCTTAGTCATCAATATACACTACCACGATAATGCCAGTGATACAAACTATGTGTAGATCTAAACTGATTAACCCTTTACATGCTAAATGTCATTGCAAATTGGTGAAATATCCCTGCAGCGACGTAAACTCCATATTCACTCACTCACCCATGCTGAAGGCAACTGGAAATGCCACAAAGAGCAGTGCCTGTGCCTAATCCAACAGGGAGAGGGTTACATGATTAAATGGTGGACACTCGATCCAGCATGTCCTATTATTTTTATAATACAATTTGTAAACACATTTCCATTCAATAACGTACAGTACATACATACCTTTTCTAGGAGTTCTATCCATAACCCCATTTCATGACCTCCATCCACCCACATGACGCCACATGATATCCAGTTCAGGTACAAATAAATATAATGGAATCCATTCAATCACATTCATCGATATGTACATATCCATTCCTTGAAATCCATTCCTTGACATCCATCCTTGTACACATCAATTCAATCACATCAATTCATTCAATCACACCCATCAATACACATCCATTCAATCGCATCCTTTCAATAACTTCCATCCATCCACTACTTTAGCCACCAATTCATCACTCGTTGATGAGAGTTCCGTTTCTTACATGACCAACCCTTACGACCTGGCGAACAAACAGTTATAGGACCTGTTGAGGATTAATGTTCATTTTATCACCCAATCTTGTTTTGATAAACTCTGTGATTTAACAAGTGCAATTTATATGCAGATTGTGTTAAAGTCGGCAGGGACAGAGTTTGTAAAGAATTTGGAAAACGATTTTATGGAAGCCATTTCTTTGAATACGAGTCTTTTGCTACCGTGCTTAAAACCACACGTTTTAAACATACGAGATTTCACACACTTTTATTACCCAATTGAAGCTTTATGGTATGATCAAAGCGATTGAGCCTCGTCTTGATGGTACCCTGAGCTAAGTCCAATACTCCTGGGTTATTCTCGCAATCCGCGGACTTAATAGCCTATGAACACCATTTTGTGTTTAGCGTGAAGCATTGGACACCATCTCTCCTCGGAGTTGTAAAATCACCCGGCCTGAAGATTAAACGACGGTGTTTTTTTTTAAAGAGTTAATATTCGTGTGTTGAGGGAGACATTAAAAGAGGGGATATTTACATTTGGTGTCGTGAAATCATCATGCATCCCAAGTTAGTCCTCCCCAGTGGATGACCTGACCTGTCACAGGGTGACGATGTCATCCACTGGCCTGTCACGGGGTGACGACGACTCGCAGGAATAAAGTATGATTTGTAACATGACAAAACACATCTTTATTCATGACAGTGGTAGTGAAAGCAAGGCTACAGTACAGGTAGGACACAGGTTTTGTACACTGGTAATGTTAATGGACTGGTAGTAACACAACTGGTGATATATTGGTGGTTATCTACTGACGGTTGTATACAGATTGTGATATATTCATGATAATATATATTGACTGTGATGTATTGGTTGTAATGTATTGGTGGTGATACGCTGGTATTAATGTACTGATCTGCTGGTGATATGTTAGTCATGATATATTGATAGTACTGCACTGTTTTATTAATTGGTGCTAGTAATGTACTGGTGGTAATCTACTGTTTGTCATATGCTTGTAGTATTGGATCAATTTGGTATTAGTACAGCTTTGGAAATTATTGATTGCTGAAAATGTGCAAGTCTTGATTGACATTCTTTAGCTTGTGGACTATATAGCAAATGCTGTGATGGTGACCTTTCATCAGAATGTCACTAATAAAAGAAGATGAACTTCAAGTGCAATGTAAAGGCGTCGAGATATGACACACATATGGAATATACTCTCTGTATTCTATATTGGGCTCAATTTTATAAAGTGCTTATATTGTTATCATTTTCATTTATTAAAAATTGCAAGTTCTTATTTTATTAAATAGTTGTTGCAGACTTTCATCCTCAAACATGTCTTATTGAAATCCATGCAACCGTATTTGTTGAAAAACGTGTACCATGTTTCGGAAAGAAATCATATCATCAATATTTGTTTTGGATATCTTTCAAAGGCTAATATAATGCAGCGTGCTGGTTTCGGTTCTTATCTTCCCCGATATTGGAATGCTCCCCGAAGATCCTCACCTACTCGTTGACTTTGCTTTCTTTTCATTTTGGATAACGCAACATTGCTTTCGTCAATCTCAGCGTTGATGGCCGTTGTATGAATATTTAATGCTTTTTGTATCCGAGGACTTTCTGCGCATTGCCCTCACTTGCCCTGTGATTAATGGATTTCACAGCTATGAAAATGCATATGAAATGCCAGTCTCCTGTACATTAACCTCCATGTGTAATATTGCATTATGGGTATAGATTACGATTCCTCGGGGTGCTATATGACTGATAAGCAACAGATTGGACTCCGGCCTCCCTGCCCCAGAGATGCATGCTACAGCTATGAAGCAATTTTATTGCTATTATCAGAATAATCACATTCCACTGGGAACCAAATGACTTCCAAACACACCAGTTTTCAGGAATTGAAGCGATAATGGCCGATAACAAGCAAGCCATGAATCGTTGGGGTCTGTATTTATGCACATCAATTTGGGGCTGATGTTGCAGGGTCGACTCGGGTCTGGACGAGGACTCGGATGTGTTGCTGTGGGCATTGTTTCTTCAGCAAACTAATGGAAGTACGCAAGCATGTATTTGACACCATTTCTGGCATACTGAATCCTGGTACAATTGATTAGCCGGAGCTGTGTTTATATTATGAAATTAATTGTTTGCTTGGCGGGGTCTGCATGTTCTCTTTGAAGTCTTCTGGGTATCCCGAACAAGTCCTGCAGGATTAAACTGTTTGTTGTCATTTCTTTGATGTCTCGGAAAAGTTGATTTTCGGACGGTGGAATCCGGGTGCTTGTGCTTCCATCTGGACGGCATCAGATATTTTCTTCAGGACTTCTTGCAAAGTTTAAAGAGTTGTTTCGAAGTCTAAAGAGTTGTTTCGAAGTCTATCTTTAGCCGTCGGAAAGCGATCACTTTCAGGGAAAAGCGAATGTTTGTGAATTGCCTCACTTGATCTTGTGGTACCGTGCCTAGCTGTTGGTGGTACAGTATCTAGATATTCATGAGCTCTGCGAGCCTATTTGCACAGTAATTGTAGCTGATAAGTGATGATGCCTGTTGCTGGTATGTTTGTAGCATTGTGCCAACAGTTTAGGATGTAATTGTAGCAGGGTAAACACCGTAATTGACATGCTGTATGCAGATTTACTGCTGGTTGAAGCATGTGGAGAGAGTGGCTGGGAGAGTGCATGTTGTAACATTGTAACATTGAAGCCAGACTGCGGCCTAGTGTTGCTGTGACTCGGTACTGTCTGTAGACTGACCACTGAGGCAGACATCGGAGCCGCTCAATTATGGAACCAACCAGCATGGTTTCTCCGTTTAAGCACCGTTATAATACCACTGATCAACCAGAATGTACATTGTGGTGAACCTTCATACCTTCTTAGACACTGTGGTCCAGTTTGAATCACTATCAGCATTTCCTGATTGTTGGAGTTTCACCGATACTATTTGACCATCATGTCATAGTAAAGTGACTGGATTGATCAATTGTAATTTTGTTTAATTAGAAAAAAATATGTTGTGCTTTCATTATTTCATTGGTTATTCCAAGTGTTTCAGACAGTAACTACTTTTTTTTGTTAAATAATGCGATTACTTTCTTGCAGGTACAGGAGACACCTAAGAAATGTGTTGTAGTTGACAAGTATTATTCTAGCTAGAGTACCCATAGTAAGCAATGCTGATGTTTTCCGTTTCTCTTTGTGCAGAACTGCAGTACCGCCCCGTCCCCCAACGGCAACCACCCCTCTCGGACACTGAACCACACCCAGAGCTCCTCCCTCGGGGAAGACGACCTCCAGCCCAACGGTCCCCAGAGAAGCATCTCCAGAGACAGGCTGAGTGATGTAAGTACCCAGACACTTCCTGATGCTGATTCTGGTGCAGGTCCTCCTGCTCCCTGCCACCACATGGGCTGTAATGTATGGATAGGTGTATTGGCTGCAATGTATACAGTGTTAGAAATTCAGAAAACTATAAGGGAGTCCTTCTCCACAGGTCCAAAGTTCCTTCTCCATCGGTCCAAAGTTAATGGTGGTAAAATCTGTAATTGTCAGGGGGTATCATAGATACCTTCTGACATTGCAGATTTTCAAATGACCCTCAGAACCTTCTTTAATTTTAACACTGGAATAGATGGTCTATTGGCTGAAATAGAAAGATAGATCCTGTAATGTGCATGCTTTCAGTAATGATAATGTGTATTCCCTTGTATTTACCTGCTGTTTGTTGAGAACTGTCAAAAAGAGAACTCAAAGATAGAATTTTGTTGGATGATTTGTCTTTATGACGTACATATATTTTGACATTTATATATCTATTATTTTACATGCGTGTACGTCTCTTGAATTATGAACAACGAGATAAAACGACTACGCGCCTTTTAAATTATTTGTTTTATGATTTAAGCAATTCAGATTTGCCTTTGAAGCTTTATCATCCATTATTTGGAGACATACAATGACAGATTTCAATGTTCATTTTTCTCTAATCTATCTATTGAAAATTCCATTTTTGTTACACAATTGCTAAAAACGTTTTTGATGAATTTACCACGGGAGATATTCCATATTGCATGCATGTTTTTTTTTAAAGACTTAATATATAATATATCACATATTTCTTACTTGATGGCAATACTAAATATGATATAAATGTTATTTTTATGCATTAATATTAATAATATCTTCTTTTAGCATTATTAATAATCGTTTGATGCAATAACGGGTGAATGGGGCATTAATAACACTTATTTAATTAATTCCATCTGACAGCGTGGCAGTAAATTAATATAACTTGACAAAATCAATTTACAGTGGAATATCATTTCATTAGCAGCCATGCACCTAATGTAGAACTAGTAAAGATGAGGGGGGTTATTGCCAGAGTAACCTGACTTGTGCGTGGCCTTTGTGCCCGACTCAGTCTGGCTTCCCAGTCTGTGAGCGTGCATACTTTGTCTCGGCCAATGAAAAGTGACAATTACCATCTGTGAACATTGTAATCTTGCAAAATCTGGTATTCTGTGATGGAGCTCACAATTAATTAGTGCCATGTAGGATTTTATGCCTGTCTAGCTTATTGATTACAGAACTATCCCACAAGGACAACTATGTTTATTTTCTGGCAATGTGGGGGGATAGTGTGAAATTGATTGTAGGACGAGATAGAGTTCAGAAAGAAGTGATCGGAGGTCTGTGTATGAATCACTCGCCTCTGTGCGTTACTGTGTTCGCAAGTCTGCTTTGCTATGGTTGGTCACCTATGTGCCACTATGATCGCGTATGTGGTCACACCTATGTGTCACTGGTTATCGGCACCTCTTGGTGCCACTATGGTAATCGGCACCTCTTGGCACTATGGTTATCGTATCGGCACCTCTTGGCACCACTATGGTTATCAGCACCTCTTGGTGCCACTATGGTGACCTTGTGTGCCACTGCGGTAGTCTCCGTGGAAGTGTGCCTGAGGGGATCATGATGTATACATTGTCAGATTTGTTTGGCTTCTGGATTTTTTTCTTATGATTCCTAAGACACCTATTTATTATGAAATGTTCAGACTTGACGGACTTGAGTCTACACAGGTCTCTCTGCCAGACGTGTTGATGCAGGTGGTAATATTCCTGCCCAGTTAAAGCAAGGCATAGCCCTAACATGTCTTGTAGCCCGGCCCCCTAAGGTGTTGGTAGCTATCGGCAATAACATGATTATCTTGGCTGTAACAGGGCCAAATCGTCCAGAAAGATACTGTTACACTTAAGACATTTCCATGTTGAAAGCTCAGAGGTGCTTACTCTCATCAATTACCCATGGTGCTTTGCTGCAGACATCGGTCAATCAATAAGATCCCTTCAGTCTGAGAACATCGCCTGATGAAGCGTCTCACCGTCAAATCAGTCTGCAGTTTGTTTGGTCATGTTTCTTCATGTTTCTCCACGTCTGAGTCCATAGATTCCCCACAGTTGTGATTCAGCCTATATGTGTTCACTCAGCCTACACCCAGGTCTTCCTATAAAAGGTCCTATAGGTGCAGGTGAAGGTACTCCAATTGAAAACTCGATTATTGACCCCATTCTAAGCTGGCCAGACTTCTAGTGGAGCAGAGACGTTCTAGACAGGTTTCCACTCAGCTCTCTGCGGCTCTGAGGCTACCAGCTCCTCAAGAGGTTGTTAAACAGCCTTTCAAAATTAAGACTTCAATTACCCTCCCCAATTCATTGATTCAGTCGGCAAATGTACTTCTACCCACAGAAGCTGTGAAGCTCTTAACGATTCTACGGCTCTGAAAAGGACGTTTTCCGCATGCACAACCACTGCAGGTAACTGCCAGAAAGCTTATGTTCTGTTCTTTACTTTCAGGCCAGCACACACTCCAGTTCTGGACAAGGCTACATTGTAAGTACAGAAACATTAATGTTCACTTGTCCTCCATCTAGGACGTGCATATATGCACCCATAGAACCTGGTACTAGAAACACCCTTAGGACCTGGTAAACATGAAACAGCTAATTTCAGATTCCAGAAACATTAATGTTCACTTGTCCTCCATCTAGGACATGCATATATGCACCCTATACTGGAAACATGTAACAGCTAATTTCAGACTACAGAAGGATGTCTTGTGCATTTCTTTAGAGTAACCTGTTCGACAAACTGTAGATAATAGTTGGGTGAAGATCCATGCTCGACAGTAAGTGGCACACTGTTAACTCAAGAATTGAAAAGCAACATTCTTTCACGTCAGTCAGAAGGATATGATGAGAGAGCTGCACCTTCAGATTTGATGGCAATGGGGGGTATTCTCATTCCAAGCTTGACTCGTAATCTCACTTTGATGCCATCCTGAAAGTTTTCATTACTCGCTGTGTGTGAGAGATAAAGATGAAAATACAAAACAATGTAATTAACATGTCAAGAGGAGCACGTGTCACTTTTGAAGGACTTCTCAGATGGATATTGTTCTAAAATAGCGTGGCTGATTTGATTAATGGCTTAGTGCAACAACATGTTATCCCTAAAACATAAAAATAAAAAAAATCTAATTTTTTATTTTTGGGTTGAAAATTATCCAAATTTCCTTGCATCTTGTATGCGATGAAAGGTGTTCTTGGGAGCAGACGATCTGATAGGTTAGCCAGGAAGTTGATAGGTTAGCCAGGAAGTATTCCCTTGTTATCACTAACTAAAAGCCAAGACATCGCTATAGTAACCCCATAATCACATCTGTTGACAACTGTGAAATGGAGCAATCTTTTTGTAGTATAAATCTGGAAAGTCCTCAATGAAGCCAATCTTCAGGAGCTTTGCACAATTGAAAGAAGCCGACAAGACTATTTTATGTCATTAAATTACATCTGGCTCCGACATGACAACGGACATGTCTGTGTGAATCTGGCCGGCCAGGGACATGACAAACTCAAACATTCTTCACCAAACACCAATCACAGTCCAGGAAATTGCTCCACTCAGTAAAACTTGTCCGTTTCCGCGCACCAGAACCAAACGTAATTGGCTTTTTTGGTGTCTGGAAATAATATGGCGGTCAAACAGGGGCAGAGTGCAGACAGGAAGTGGATGTGAATAGCTACGTGATTGGTTGTTTTAGGCGGCAGACGTGTGACAAGACTGTAAGTAGGCTCCCATGTTTGCAAGGACTAACTAGGGGATGCTGCAAGGACTAACTAGGGGATGCTGCAAGGACTAACTAGGGGATGTTGCTTGTTGAGAACGTGAACTTTTGGATGTCACAATGGATGAAAATGTCTTGAACTTGAGCCTGATAAAATATCAAGATGTGTGAATTGAATAATGGATGTTTTTATAGCTTTACTGGCCAGAAATATGAGGATGTTTGAATTCAGTAATTGTGATGATTCAATTCTAATCTCAGTATGCTAGATTTGTAGCATAAAAGTAACAACAAAATTGTTATGTTATCACATTACATGAATTTAACATCCTTCTCAAGGTCATCAATAATTCAACATCAAATTTAACTTCATATTATTTTAACGACGAAGAATTTACAAACATCTACTTGATCCAGGTACAGTGCTCCCTCGATATAACGCCCTTCGATACACCATGGTTTCGGTTTCAACACAGGGTCCAATGTGGACCCCATTAAAAAAAAAAGTAAGAACAAAAAATAATTAAAATATTTCTACAGTTATATTCGTTGATATAACGCAGGTATTATAACGCGAGTGGCATGTCATGGACCCCAACTTCAGCGTTATATCGAGGGAGCACTGTACTCATTTAGAACGTGGAGAAAGTTATATTTCTGACGTGATATTATGCGCTCTCTGTACCATGGCAGCGCAGTTATCATCCTTGGTCTGTCAGTACCAAGTTTACCGCAACACTCAGCACTAAGGATGTTGCAGGTTTCATCATGCCCTAAACTGACAAGCCGTGATATAAGTGAAAGAATCTAAGTGGCTCTAAACCCCAATTAATATATAAATCTACCAGTTGGGTTAATTACTGTATCGGTAATGCCGAGTACAAGCTCAAAGATTACTATAAAAACAATGATACTAATGTTCTTAAGCTGTAGTGTAAAAGATATATCTGAAATCAAAGACCTGATAAAGAGCTTAATCGTGTTATGCGATATTTAATATCGTTAATGTGGTATTTGATCAAATTGATAGCCTAAAATGTCACTCAAAGGATTGTTCCCTAATACATTTAATTTTTCTTTTCATGGATTCGACAAGCATCACGTGATCCATAACGTATAAAGTCAATTTCAATATGTCCTCTTTCCGTGGCTGTCGCTCCATTAATGTTGAGTGCTTTTATCCAGAAAGGTTAAAAAATGGGTTTCATGTCAGCTGTAATTGATGGAACAATTTAAAGTTTGTTTTCTTTAATTTAGGTTGTTTTTATACATCGCGAAAATGTATAACTGCTTCAGATTTCAATCTGAAATGTTGTATGGGTCCGTTATGTTTTGAGAAAATGAGAATACATTTTTCTTTGTGCAAAAATAAAAGATTGCTAAACATTGAATGTGAATTATAAAACATAAAAAGCGATGCCATATTTTTTTGTTTTATGAAAATCAATTTATTTTGACTTTGGTTTCCATTGCCACGATATCTTAATGATATGACAAAAACACAAAATGTCCTGAATAAATCACAATGTTGTATTGGAAAACTGAAAAAACACGGCTCTGCAAGCACCGTCGATGCATCAATATCACAATCTGTGGTATTTGTTCCCCAAACAGTACGGACTATGTTGTTAGGAAATTAATGGTTATTTGTGTGTAAATGCCACTGCTAGGTATCAATCAATTGACTGTGGAGAATGGGGTATCGCATCAGTAATCTCCTATCTGTCTATATCCGATGTGGGCAAACAATTACTGTGCCGCTGGTTGACACAAGTGAAGTGCTTCTGTGTTAGTCAGCTAGTGGAGAGTCTCCCCGCACCACACTGTGTCACGCCAAATGTGAGCCGGGGATGGAAAAACCAATCAATATTTTAGCAGGTCAGCCCTTCCCATCATGCACTGCCATGTTTACCATGCCCTGCGAATATTAATGAGCTTTGTCTGCTCTTTCAGCCAGAGAGCGAATCTGACAATGACCAGGTAAGACACCGCTTCTGTGACGGTCCTGCGTCCTCTCTGTCTGTCTGTCCATCTGTCGTAGATGTAGCATTTGCCTTGATGTCGTGTGCCGTGCGTTCTGCAGTCGAGCGCTGGATGAACAGAAAACCGAGCTGGGCCGTGGGGTGTAACAGCCATGTTTACTGGCGTGGGCCACCACTTCTCTACGCCTAGATGTGGTCAGTGTTATGATTCAGTCATGCTTCATGCGCTGTGGCCACAGTGCTGTCAACACTGGATGGCCGACTTCTGGGCATATATCTCTGGACATCTCCAGGCTCCCAGCTGGCAGTTTTCTGTTCATCCTTCGCCTTGACTTTACTATTGGATCCGAGCTGAATACTTGGATATATTCAACTATTATGAATTGCATGATTTGTAGAGCAGTATTCACCCACCCACATGTAATGCAACAACCAACAAATACACCCATGCAACAACCAACAAATACACCCATGCAACAACCAACAAATACACCAATGCAACCACCAACAAATACACCCATGAAACAACCAACAAATACACCCATGAAACAAACAACAAATACACCCATGCAACAAACAACATACACCCATGCAACAAACAACAAACAACAAATACACTCATGCAACCACCAACAAATACACCAATGCAACAAACAACAAATACACCCATGCAGCAAACAACAAATACACCCAAGGAACAATTAACAGATACACCCATGCAACAAACAACATACACCCATGCAACAAACAAATACACCCATGCAACCACCAACAAATATACCCATGCAACAAACAACAAATACACCCATGCAACAAACAACAAATACACCCATGAAACAAACAACAAATACACCCATGAAACAAACAACAAATATACCCATGCAACAAACAACAAATACACCCATGCAACCACCAACAAATACACCCATGAAACAAATGCCAAATAACCCATGAAACAAATACCAAATAACCCATGAAACAAACACCAAATACACGTTACATATTTAGTTAATTCTTCGCTATTGAAACACATCATATATATTGGCGCATTTTTTTCTCCTTCATGATAGGTGATTGAAGACCATTTCCCTCAATTAATTATACACAGTATCTATTTCTCTGAAAGGTATTGACATACTTGTCAGTGATAAGAAACCGTTGCGAGTCTATAACTGTTAGTGTCAAGTGTTGAGCTGCCAATTGACTCACTGGTGTCTTATCGCCTTTGGCAGTTCTGTAAGTATTTGTAGACGGCAAGTCATTTGTGCTATTTCCAGACTAATTCGATTCCTCTAGGCACTTGATCATTATCGTCAAGACATATCTTGATTGCTATCGACAGGGAATAATAATTTGTCATTGTAGGTGTTCGCTTCAGAAGAACATCAAAAGGATTTTATTTGACTACAAATTTGCATGACGCTCATGAAAGAGAAATCTCCTATTTACGATTTATTGGAAAACTATTTGCATTAACTTTATGTGGCTGTAATTGTCTCACAGTAAAAAGTATTGTTTATTTTTTAATGTTAAGTCTTCAGGACATGTAGGTAAAATATGAATAGAACTTGATATGGGGAAAAAATGTGTATCCATCAATCATTTGAAGTAATAATTGCCTTGCTTTTTTCTAACATGTTATTTGAAATTATATACATATTTATTTGCATTATCTACATTCTTTTTATGTTTCTTTCCATAAATGTATTTCCTGTATATAACAAAGAAATGTTACCACTGAGCATGCTATATTTATGTCAATGCAATAATCATCACAAGTAACAAGACACTTGGCCTATGATCATTTTGTGGAACTGGTCAGAAAGTCTTATTGTCAGAATGTCTCTGATGGTCAGAAAGTCTGATTGTAATAATGTTTCTAATGGTCAACTGTCTGAACATCAGAATTCCTTATTATGATCAGAATGTCTTGACGGTCAGATTGATTAATTGTCAGAAGGTCTCTGATGATCAGAATGTTTATCATGGTCAGATGTCTGATTGTCAGATTGGCTGATGATCAGAATGTTCGATTGTCAGAACGTCTCTGATTGTCAGAATGTCTGTGATTGTCAGAACGTCTCTGATTGTCAGAATGTCTCTGATGGTCAGAATCTCCGATTGTCAGAATGTCTCTGATGGTCAGAATTGTTCTGATAATCAGAACGTCTCTGACAGCTAGACTGGCTACTTGTCATACTATACTGTCATAGATACTGACACTGCTGGAGGGTGTATTAGGAGGGTGTATTAGGAAGGTGCTGTACTCAGGTAAGTGTGGGCCAGGGACCGTGCACACCTCTCCAGCACCACCGCCCGCCCGCCAGTACACAGCTCTCCAGTTGTAAGTGTGTTTGCTTTGCTATGTTGTATACATCTGAACCGTACCGATGTGTTCGTATTTGTTATTACACAGGCCCTCCTGTACTTACTGCTTTCAGTTATTATCGGGGTTAACTCGATGTCGATATCAAAGGCCCCTTGCTTTATGCATTGAGCTTTATCCTGAATGCTGCGAGTATTAACATCACGATGTTCTGTGAGTACATGCATACAGGTCTTTAGTATACGCTTCCTTTGGTGGTACAGGCATGTTGATTTGGATGTAGGTTACATCAATGGTCATGTGTAATCTGCTGGAGTACAAGCAGCGGGTATATTATTTCAGTTGGCAAAGCACTAGGGTGGGGATGATTCCACAAAGAACTCTGATGTATGCCAATTTACTAATGTTGTGAATATTCTATGGCACAAACAGGCAACCTTAATTTGTCTCGTGGACTGAATTGCACACCCGGTGATGAGATGTGTTTGTTATTAATTGGCAAAATTACTGTTAAGTAGCGATAGGAAATATTTCCTAAAAGATATGTTTATTATTAATTGTGAAATTACTGTGAAGTAGAGATAGGGATTGTTTGCTTCTGGAGTTTTTCCCGTTCAAATTGTCATAGCAACCACTTGTAATTGTCGATTGTTTTCAGTTTGGTGATTACTTTAAGTAAGTAAGTAAGTAAGAGGTCTGGGTGATTATTCAAGAGCTGGGTGACATAGGTGTAATTGCGGTCGTAAATCTCTTGAAAGTATGGCTTGACCCACAGCTCCAGGCATTGATATCTCTATTACACCCATGCTGGGTACGGTTACATAGATTACTCCCAATATGAAAGATGTTTGTGTAATTGGGTAAAGCCTTAATCCATCATACCATGACGTCTTGCGGTGGTCGTACATAACTCCCGTTAGATAGGTACATAATTCCCGGCGTATATATACACACATATATACTACATGCGACATTGCTGCCATGCAAACCATGCGTAATATTGAAGCATAGGCTATGACAGTTAGAAAGTGTTACATTGTGTATGTTGCAGCAGTTAAGGGTGTTGTATAACATTCATTACTGCCTCTCAGTGCTTGATGACTACGTATGGCGCGCCCGCTGATACGAGTCCATTGTCAGTGTCATCTGAGTAACAGATGCAGAACTCGATCCTTGCTAATTATGGACTGTCATAATGTGGACTCGGTCGACGTCGAGTTAATGTGTCTGGGATTTCATCAATATCTCGGATTGTAGAACTCGGTTCAATACCGTCGTAAAATTGGTGAGTGTTTGCAGTTACTAGAGTTTGATAGGGAAACACCGTCGAGGACAATCGCTGTCGTTTTATTTGGATGTCGTCAATTATAGCAATTAGTTCAAACATTTGTTCATTTTCTCCTCATTTGTTCTGTTTGTAATGGGTATAAGTGGTAGTAATTATAATATTGGCGTATGCCAGATTTGATGTGGAATAGAGATAGTGAAGCTGCGATATATAATTTTCAACATGCAGTCTGTTGTATGAATGATTTAAATGATACCAGACATGGTTAGTACACAAATTTATACATTTTATAGTTTTCAATATGCATAGGTACAAATCAACAAAAATGTTTTTATGAAGCTGTATCCCAACAAATTTCGATCAATTGCTGCTAATAGATGAAATATTCCTGTTACAACCATTCATTCAATCAATTAATCATGTTTATTCAATCGAAATGTCAAAATACGAGTTTATGAAAATGGCGATTATTTTTACATAATCTGTGTTGTGGTTTGCATATTAAATATAATTATGGCAACGGATGATTGACACTTGTGTGTGTTCTGAATGAACAAGTAATGTACTTCAGGTGGCATGTTTTATACACACTTGAACTTTTATAGCAAAGTGAAGTGACCTTGTTGAATAAACCTGTACTTTTAAAATCTACCTAATTGATTTCTTCTAAAAATACCAGTGTCTACACAAGTGGAATTATCACAGCGCAATATTGCTTATAATTTTGAACATAATACAATCTATTTTTGTGAAGTAAGAAAAATATAGTACAATTTCTTATATTTTTTAACAAAAGAAAATCTATTTTTGATGTAAGAAAACTATAGAAATCTATTTTTAAAGTAAGAAAAATATAGAACAATTCCAAGGTTGAAATATTGTCAGTCATGTAAGATTGTATTGTTATCCATATCGTGTAATAAATCGATATTTTGTAATGAAATGAGCGTTATTAATAATTTCTCACAGTTGTATAATATTCTGGCACTATTGAATTGTCCATGCCTATTTAATATCCCTCCAGTTTACAATGGTCCTCCCAGGTATAAGCTGATCAGCAGTTAGAATGTACTGCCAGTAATGGGGGCCGAGATCAATTGTTCACGGACAGATAAAGGCTCGTGTTTCTAGGTACTGTTGATAGCTTTTATCAACTCCCTTCCTGAACGTCTCGTGTTTCTCTTCCAGATGGACACATTTATCTGGTAATTCCTCCAAATCCTGTCCCGGCTCAGTCCGGGCTTCAGATATATTACCTGGCATTATTCTCATGGCTGATTTATATGCACAATTGGGTCCAGACACCGTCATTAATGACATTTTCACCTGCTTAAGTGATTTACCTGTGAGTGGATGTGGCTGTTGCCACAGCTGTTTTAAAGCGCCGCGGTCAATGAGGGATCTGTCACCTGTGAAATTTACACCCCAGAAATGTATTATGATCAGTGCAGTCGATTATAGTCCATAAATCTCGCCCTGCCGGGATATTGCATTTGCACATGAAATACGCCTCGGCTAAGGTATTGTCATGAAAAATGGTATGAGCGACGTTTATGTATGACTTTATGTGACTATTTTCAATCAATTTTCATATTGCCAGAACTTTTATGTAATATGATATTAATCTTTGGCCAAATGTAAATTTTCTTTATTATGATAATTTTAATAGATAATTAATTTTTTTATTTGACATTTTCTCATGCCAGTAATTGTTTTACCGAATAATATAAAGTTGTTATTAAGACCAATTTGAACATGTGCAATTTTAAACCATTGTTGCTTTGTTGTGGACTATTAACAACGTAAGTTTGAGTTAAAATCCCATCTAGGTGCCGTCATTTCTGTGGTGGATTCATCGCAAATGGGTAAAATATTCCCGCAGCGACCATATTCACTCACTGTGGTGGATACCTGAACACCTCGTGTACAGTTATTATCAATGGCTCATGATAATTCATCATTACGGGTTTGCCTCCCACCAATAAGCAGATCAGTTATATGGCTGGATATTCACGCGTGTAATGCTTCAGGCTCATTGCCTGTACTTGACAGCGGTACTCCATCGCGATGCCAGAGGTGGACGCTAATCTGCAGAGAAAAGCTAGCACTCACTTCTGGTTTTTATTGCACGATTACTCATTTTATTTGACAGAAATACATGCTGTACTTGACTAGAGTATGTAACCCGGCTAATTTCTTCACGGTGAGACGATGATGGCCGCGCCATGGCCGTTATCTAAGGGCTACGTGTAGTCGATGGTGATATATCCCCTCTTTGAAGACCCCCTGATAAGCCTGCGTGTTAACACCTTCTTGGAGAAAATCAACCAGTTACTGTAGGTAATTATGACCAATTGGATTTCCTCCGGCGTTGACGGTAATGTGAGAATTGGGTGCTAAACATTTCTGCTACCAGTCTCAGATAAACACAGTATTTATAGGTCTGTATTTTAACATCCACAGTTTGATTCGATAGCTGCTATCATGGCTTTCAAAGACCACGGCAGAGTGTACTTTGTTATCAGCGGATTTGCAAGAAGTTTAATGTGCAACAGAGGCTCGGTTGTGCTTCTTTCCAAGGCAACGAGATCAGAGAGCTCCAGAGTTCTTTTTGATTGGCTGATTGACAGGTCAATGTGTTCATACCACGCAAACACGTCTATTTCTGTAGTACTTGTAGCAGAACCTTGCGAGCCTTTCTCAAGGAACGGTCAAAGGAGGTGTAACACTCCCCTCTTCTGTGGAGAGAGCTGGAAGTGTGTTTGAAGGTTACTTCCAAGGGAACGGTCCCCAGGGACCCGGAGCGCAATTTATGATAGGGCTGGTGGCATGCCTGGGGTTTTCTAGATATTCATGGAATTGCCGTCCCTGGAGAGCCATCCGGGATAATGATTGGGGTCACGTTGCTACAGAACCCTGTGTCCCCGGCCTCCCAGCAGTTTGCATGAAAATTGCATTATTTGTGGCGAAATTGAGATCTAATTTAATGGTATTGCACATGAGTCCCAGAACACACACGGATCTCCCATCAACAAGAAAAAATAGGATTTCAATAAATGTGATTTACCGCACACACGCAATTCACTCAGGTCTATAATCTTAGCATCATGCGTGCGTTACTTTGTGTTTCTATGTGAATTGACCATCACATACTCAGTGACGATGCCCTTTGGTAACAATTAATCTACTTTGTACAAGTAATGCTGTGTTCAATGAAGAACTCTTTCATCTATTTCTCTGTGTTTATGAAGTTGAAATTTAAACATGTGTTTAGCTGCGCTATAATGTAGTTTTCATGCCTTTGCCTAAAGCGTATGTCTTAATTGTATTTCTAACTGGAATTGAAACCCCGCTGTGATTTAGGTTGTATTTTTTTCCCCTTTTTTTTCCTATTTTCTTTTTTTTTATAAATATTAAATTCAGAATTCCTTTTACCGCTTTGTTCCAGGAAATTTCCTCAATTTGCTTCCGTGAGATGTACGAGATTGAGTTAGTTCTAGATTCTGCTTGGATACCTGGGAAAGTAGTTGTACATACTGATATTGATTTGGGTATCGTCTCCTCTCAGCTCGGCAAGGACTTCATTAGTTTTCATGATATGATAATGTTAATTATTCCATATACTGTTCTAGTGCTTGTGTGGTGTATACCAACTATACTGGTGCCTGTTGTGTATATTAAGTATACCCACAACCTAATCTGTTAGTGTTGTGAATATTGGTACTGCAATTAAGTCTCAAAATACATCCAGTATGTAACATGTCACGTATGTAACAATTCCTATATTACATGCCCTGCATACATAATATTACTGGATCCATTGTCGGATAAAAACCCACATTTTAATATCTGTCCACTTTTCGTGCCTAGATGGTTTGCATACATAATTAATTAGCAGGTTAATTGTGGGTTAAAGCCACGATATAATTGAACAAGTCTTGATAGCAGCTCTAAACCCCAATATTTAACAACAAAATTTTTAATATATGCGGTTCCATTTATATATTTTTTAATATATATTTATATTCTTACTTTTATTTATTTTTTAGCAAAGATGCATTTAACAATAATAATATGAACATATTCGGATATAATCAAGGTTTATTGACGACCAATAAAATACTCGAAAACTAAATTGTATCCTAATTACCATGTAATGATATATTATTTTGTTCTGGCATAACTGCAGCAAATGTGACAGGTTGTTTTCTGTCTAGTTACTGTGCTATTTCCTGCAGGACAATGTCCTGTTACCTGGGAAAACACGGGTTTGGTAGCCGCTGATTAGTGACATCAAAGGCTGTTAATGAGCCCCTGTAATTAGCCGTTACATGGTCGTTTCCACTCTGCGCGCAATCAGACACCAGGCTATATTAGGAACGTCTAGCCAACTGACATACTCTCCGATATGGAAAATTTTGTATTCCGCAATAAAGAAAGCCTAATTCCTATTATCTTCAGGTATTGAAGGGCTTCACCGGCTGATAGCCCGGCCATTATGTTATCAAATTTGTCTTTAGCCAATTGACAGGCTGGAGGCTTGGGTTGTCCCCCACGCTATGCCATTGGCAAGTAATTAGTGGGTAGGCTAGGATGGGATCCGGCCTGACGTCCGATAGTCTCTAATGAGGGACACCTGAATTTGTTCTTTCTCTGTGGGTGGAACCACCCTCTCCCACCAGGCGGATCTCGTTCTGGATGAGCCCCGCTGTAATGACATGCGAGGGCGTGACCGCGAGGTTTAAAACCCGGTGTTTGTTTGCTCAGTCAAATGGAAAATTATGGTCGTGGTATTGGATTGGAGAAAAGTTATCTTGTCCCGAGGGTAATTTGCGCCGGGGTTGAATTATGGTGATACGCAAGCGTGAATGATTTTGCTGCCCACTGTCAAAGCCTAGCAACATCACTGACTTATGGATAGGGGCCCACTGAGACAGCACAGCTTCAAACTCGATGACAATGACAGCTCTGTAGAACGCTCTGCCCCTCCAGCTAACATCATAGTAATTGTGATGGCATCACTTGCTTCAACACGGTAGCAACCTTCACTTCTGGTGGATACTTTGGCAGACGGGAATTACTATTATTATGTGCCGATAGGTACGGAGTTCGGAAACTGTACGTCTGAAATTCAGAGTGGGAGAGTCGCCATTATGGAAGGTCATGCGTGTTGACGATTAGGACAGCTGACCCTTTTGATGTCTGTGCTTATTTCTACTACCATTTCCAAGATGATACCATAGCAAAGTCAGCCTCAAAGTCCGAGATACGTTCTTGAAATTTGGATGGAACAGATGCTACCGTATCATGTTTAGGCCATATCCTAATGCGAGAGTTGGCTGACCTGTTGTTGTTCTTCAATATTCCAAAGGGATTAAAGTAAGTTGTTGGGACATTTTCTGATGTTGCAGTTGCTTTCTGTCACAGCTTCTATCTATGTCATAAGAAATATAAAACATGACATTGGTGAAGTTGTTATGAATTAATATAATTTTAGTTCTATCATGAGTACCGTAAACATGACAATGGTGAAGTTGTTATGAATTATTATAATTTTAGTTCTATCACGAGTACCGTAAGCATGACAATGGTGAAGTTGTTATGAATTATTATAATTTTAGTTCTATCACGAGTACCGTAAGCATGACATTGGTAAAGTTGTTATGAATTATTATAAATTTAGTTCTATCACGAGTACCATAAGCATGACATTGATAAAGTTTTAATGAATTATGATAATTTTAGTTCTATCACGAGTACCGTAAGCATGACATTGATAAAGTTGTTATGAATTATTATAATTTTAGTTCTATCACAAGTACCGTACTGCCTTTTGACAAGGTTATTGTACTCGTATGACTTCCGACTATTTATGCCAGTCTGAATGTCCAATTACGTAGGAATAAACACATGAAGTCAATACGACGGATCCCTCCACATTGAACTCACAGCATACCGATAGCTGGTTTTATGCCCACTAAATGTACAGTGGTCTGCTTTCTTTTATCTTCTCTAGGAAACAGGCTTGAGGTGTGCAGTGTGTGTAATTGGTGCTTAAAGCCGCTTGACTCGAGTTCATTTAGTACTCGGTGGATAAACATATGTCGGAGTCATTACTCTGAAAATAACCGTATGATCATGTGTGATTTTGGCCCGTGTTGGATAACAATCGGGCTATGAATATGCACGTAAGCTTAAGTAGGCGAGGTCAGAAAATAATATGGTATTAGTTTGTTGTTAGGAATGTATTATGTGATTAGCAGGGGGAGATGTATGTGTAAAAAGCAAGCCGGCGCGTAGCCATGGGTATGATTATGCATGAACGCTGGCTTCTGATTGATATATGTCTTGTAATTAAGTAATATATCAGTGTAATTATCCCACATCAACACCTGTAGCTACCCAGCAGGATGATGGCGGATGTCCCACTAGGAGCGCCACTCTTAAATGTCAAAGTACTTTACTTGTATTTTCCAATTTAATATAATTGTTTCGCAAAAAAATATTTTCTTTGAGTTGGTTTTTTTTCTACCTCACTTTGATGGATGAAACATTTTATATTTTTTAGCTGCGAAAGGTTGTCCTCCATGCAAGAACTGTCTTGATTATTTCCTTTTTCCAAAAGAAACATTATTTTATAAATAATTGCTATAGAATTGTAACCAATAAAATAAATCGGTAAATTAATTTTATTTTTTCCATTAATGAAATTCCGTAAGAGTGGAAATAGTTCAAATGTACTGTAATGTTGTACGATGTACTGTAATGTTGTACGAAGGTTTATTCTCAATTATGGTGTACATATTAAACACATTATACATATTGCATCGTCTTACGACACTTCTGTACTGAGTGGTATATTGACTGGTATATTTTGTATACGTGCCATAAATAACCAGAATACTCAATCTGCCATTAATATGTCTGCATTGTTCTCAACACCAGAACGTAAACCCTACTATAACTTGATTTCCTAATTCCAAAAAAAAAATATATATATAGAAAATAATAATCCATCGCATGTGTAGACTGGAGTGGAGAGGCCCTGAGTTACTATTAAAGATGAGATCCACATGGTGGTAAGAAAACATTGCAGATCCTGTTAAGAATGGGCTGGTGGTTGAGAAATTCGCTGGAATGCTGTGCTTGGAATGAACTGAGATGGGTTTTTCCCTCCAAACATGGCACTTTCCTTATTGAAGTGCTGGAGGCTATCAGGGAAAGCATTCTTATCCCTGCAAGTTTAATTGGCGTCTTTAACTGGGAACTGTTCATGAATCAACACTGTGTTTAGTTCCGCATTCACAGCATATTGAAAAGCGCTCTGCATGTCTGGTAATCTCTGCCAATAGCATCTGAATAGCATCTCGGCGTGTCGGGTTTTCTCGCACCGCTCCTTTGATATTTTACTTAGATACTGCCTGTCGCGTTTCATCGAAAGACGTTGAAAATAGCTGTATGATATATTTGAGTGTTAATTGCTGTATTGATGGGAAGATATGCGATTTTTGTGGACTGCATGAACTGCAGGAAATATTAAAACTGCGAGATCAATAATCAATGTTTAATTATCTGCGGAAGTACTGTGGAAGTGATATGTCAGCTGCTCATGTCTGTCAAGTGAGGGGTCCCGATACCTCCTCTGACAGGAGAGAATCATGGTCGTACTTGAACTCGGTTGCTCATGAAATCTCGGAGACTGTGAAGTGGGTCACCAAGTAATGACCTACAGGTTTGTTTGTAACAAAGCTCGCCAGATGAGCCGCGTATTTCCATTCATTGAGGTGGGTCGGGGAGAGACTGATGTTGATACGTTTGTTATGAAGATGTAGAAAGTGTGGCAAGGTTGCTGGTAACAGCTGCAGTTAGAGGAGAATCAATACTAGATATGCTTGTACTACTAGACACATAGGCTTGTTGCAGCGGTCGCGTCGGCCCTTTAAGTGACTGACAGCGGCTGTATAGAGTAGCCTCCCTTGGCACTAGAGCTGAATGCGTCCTAACTGCTATCAATTTCTCAGCTTCTTTAATCATTTATGAAAGTCCCTGATGTTTAGCTGTGTTATTTCCATGAGCTTGCTTGCTTCTCAGGGCGGCTCAATAACCCGCGCGGCACCCCTGATAAATTGAGTTTTATGATAGCCGACTAGGGCCATCATTCCCCGACAAGTAATTTCTCAGTTGAAAGACTTGCCTCTGATGAGACGTATGCGATGTCAGGCGCGATGCGCAGAAAACATCTATCAGGCAGCCGATTCTGCTTTGCCCCTGGGCCTGCGGAAAGCTAAGGCGGACAGTTCCGAGTCGGTCAGTGTGTGGTCAGTAGAGGCGACAATCGTCATTGGTGACGGAATGACCCGCAGAGTCCAGTAGTTCCGGTATGGACGTATCTAGCGGTTCCAAGACCGAGTGTAAAGGCAACCATGATGTTATAGTCGTTGAGGATTCCCCATTGGTTGAAGAGGAAGCAGCTGACCCAGAAAAAGCAGCACAGGTAGCTAGCTATAGTCCATTGGAATTACCGTACTCTGCAGTTACACGGCTCGTAGTTACGTTGGTAATGGGCCGGCCCAGCCCATGTTGCACAGATTGTTGCATGCAATAACAAGGTTATGATTCTAGAACAGACCTCACATCCTGGTAGGGGGATTCGATCCTGGTCGTGGGTTTGAGGGCGTAGGGTGGGTTGGGGAGGGTGTCTATATTTGTTTCCTTATATTACTATTATTATATTACCATTTGTCATGTTGATGTGCTATGTTTAGTTTATTGTTGCATGCAATAATAATAAGGTTATGATTCTAGAACAGGGTTATAGATAGACCTCACATCCTGGTTTGGGGTTGAGAGGGGGTGGGAGTGGTCTATATTTGTTTCCTTATAATTATTACTATTACTCATATTGATGTATTATGTTTATTTAATATATTTTATCGCCCAATTATACTGCTCGTAACATACTGTACTGGTTAAGATCAAAGTAATATCTTATTATTAAACATGTAAAGGTATCTACATTTGTCAGCGATACGATAAAATATGTAAACCATGAAACCAAGTAAGAATGTGTTTTTTATTAAGATAATTAAGATTACAGAAACGAATCGAGATTAATTTGTCATTTACCCAAGTGATGATTACATTGAAGCTTATTATAGTAATAATATATTACAGCGATATAGATTACATTTTTATTATCATGGCGATTTATTTTCTTAGAATGCATATGTGAAAGATAAAATAACATTGTTTGTTTTATCACAAAATGAAATGTTAAGATTCAAAGGTTAAAATTGATTAGAGCGATTGGTGGAATTTTTATTACTTATAATATTCTTTATCATGCTAGGTTAATAAATAATCTGCTGGATTAATAAACGGTCTGTAGGGTATTTATGATTTCCAAATGACAATACCTGTCGATATTTATTTACGAATTTTGTTTATACTTCACTATATTCATTTGATTGTAATGTCCGTATTGTATTTGCACTGAACTCCATGCATCAAATTGGAACAAAAATTAATTATTCATAGATGAACATTTACAGACAGTTGACATGTAAAATCAATGTAACTGTATAATAATGTACATAATCAAAGTCTGAAACTAGTGATTGATTAGTAACGGGTAAATTTACACAGTTTATAGATGGCAGTAGTGTGGCCAGCTGTTTTTTCTGGTGTCACGTTATATGCTCATTGTTTGCAGCTGTTACCAGAATGCTTACAAATTCTACATGCAACCTATTATTTGTGGGAATTTATTGGGAATACATGTACATGTTTTATCAGTGCTCGGAAATAGAAATATTACTTCATAATTTTGCTTTCATTTATGCAAAATTATTCATTTTATCTTAAATGTTGTATGGATGGAACAATAATGGTATGTATTGGATTATTTAGTCCATTTGTGTACATCAGCTAACATGCATTGGATATTGTATTTATCTGATGTAGAGAGTAACAGTATGTTTGTTATTATTATTTCTATTCAGCTGGTATTCCTGAAAACCAATATTTACGTAATAGATAAGTTATGTAAATATGAAACTATTAAGTGGTTTGTTTTTGTAACAATATTTGAAGCCATTCATTTTAAACTGCTGTTTCCACCAGTGTCATGTTAATATATACTGACAATCAAAACATCGTTCATTAATTTCCTGATCACATGCATTTTACTCGTTATTTATGGCATTCTTGGATATTTTTGTACTCTTAATTGATGAACATATAATTCACTTTTTTTTTCAAAATATATTTGATCATGATGGTAACCTAGCAACTGTTAATTGCGGCCTGATGCCCATGCTGCGATTTAACTTTGTTGTTTATTCGCGGGAAAATGGAATAAATTTGTGTAAATTACCTGGTCTTCTTTTAGAGGAAGCCATTTTGTTTGAATGAGTTTGCTATGAGCGGAATCGAGAAATGCTGTTTGCCGACTGTGTCCTGCTAATTGGGTTCTTTATCCTGCGGAGATCGATACGATTGGGCGAGGACGGCGTGCAATTGTCAGACCCGCCGTCTACGAGGACGTGGACCGGCCGGGAGCGGAATGAAAGGCCCTCCGACACCACGCTTCCTTTCTATTGACAAAAGCCCCAATTTCGGGCTGTAGAACCTCATTGAAAATATCTTAAGGGCTGCTTTTAAGGGCATCATTTTCAGCCGTTAAACTGGTGACATTTGTACAAGTGTTCGAGGCGGTCTTTGTGAGCTGAAAGGCTACTTTTATGACCATGGCATGTCAGTTAGTTGATGACATGATGATAAATGATGCCGCGATGTGTTAAGTGTGACGTTAATTTGTGATCTCTATAGCAAACTGATATTGATAGTGCTCATATTAAGCTTGCATTGACTGGCTGAGAATATTGGATTTAAAAAAATGAGTTGGCGTTCTGTAAAATGTTCCCAATTAAATTTGTTGGCTTCTTCAATGCAATATTTTTCTTTATATTTGTCATCTTGCTTGTAAACTGATTTATCGGAATTAATAACTCATGCCTACAATTGAGATAACTATTGATTGTTTGGATAGAATAGGTTGTTGATTATTTATTCTCTCACCAGTTTAGTTGTAAAGGTTTTATCTTATCTATTACAATGTTGTAGTTTTTTTTAGTTTTGTGCAATGAATGTCATTGGATGTTCTTGATGTTCTCTGCCAAGGTTCTTGTCGAAAAAGTTAAATTTTTATCTCGAGCGTGTCGCTTGCTATTAGTTCCCGCTCTTTAATCAATTTTTTTTAATGCATCGTTTCATCTTAACTGTTGTACGAGTAAGCCAAGAAATTTAATATGCCATTTTTGTAAATTATGTTTGATTAATTTTCATCCATCTCATATAACAATTTGTTTCTTTATGAATTCTTAACAAGCAGAGCGTGTTTCATCTTATTTGTTATAAAAACCTGTGTTGTCGGTTGTATGAAGAACTCAGAATTAATTTCCCCCGGGATCCCCAAACGGCCAAATCATACTGAAATCGTTGCTTTCGCTGTGCATTTCCGCATCTATGCAGAGTTATTTCCCTTGGGACCTACAAGCAATAGGGTTTGGGGAATTTGCTGCTTTATAAGTCTTTAATAAAATCAACACTCGTGCTGATACGGTTACTCCTTTTCAACGGATAACTCGCTTTCTGCATTATGCTTCGTAATCCCATCATTATCGTGATTACTGCTTTGATGGCCCTCGGAAGCCCCGACACAACTAGATCAGTGTATCGATCAGCCGCGTGGAAGGGCTTCCCCATAGCGACATCCTGCGCCGCTCGTCTCCCCTTGATTCCAGCCGTGTAATTACCCCGAGTTGTGCCCGCTAAATTTGTTTATTATCATCATAATTATACGAGATAATGCACGTTTTAGCATAATGGAGCCATTACATTCTGGATGTGTTGATCCCGGGGTCGGATGGTTGAGTAAGTAGATTGAGGTCGTGGCTCGCAGAGAATGAAAGAGGTCGGGATTGGTTGCAAGGTCGAGGTCATTAAAGACACGTAATGCACAAGTTATTCTAATTCATAAATAAATGTTATCATTGTTTTCATATTCAGGAACTATTTTTATTTTCTTAATAACAATATGGAAATATTTTCGTGATAAATGCATTTCCTTTTATTCCTGCTTTGAGTATAAATTGAAACTTGCGTATAAATTGAAGCATGTTTTTCTCTCGCATTCTTCGAAGATGGTGTTCTTGCACTTTGTCAATGAATGTCAAACCACCATTCCAGAAGCAATTTAAATTAGAACACGCCATGCTGAAGCCAACCAAACTGTTTGTAATGTTTGTCCCTGGCTCTCATGTTGACACTGTCTGGTCTTGACAACCATCTGCTCTGGAGATTCTTCCAGCGAGTCATCCAGCCAGTCGCCCAGTCAGTCATCCGACCAGTCGCCCAGTCATCCAGCTAGTGACACGGTCATCCAGCTGGCCATCTCCATATCTCAGGAGCAGAGTCCGGCGTTGTCTCATCTGGGCCTTGCTTCATTAACACGTGGACAGACAAATGAAGTGCGAACATTTGTCCAGCAGTGGCTATTGATGGCCGAGTCGATCGGGGCAATTACACCACCCAATGGCCAGACAATAAACGTGAAAACACTTGCCACCAACCGACACCGACCGACGTCCAGTGTGGCTTCTGACCGCAGACCAGTGCGCCGCTGACCAATGAGTTTGAGGTATTACGGACAGTCTGAGCCGCGATGATGGCTGTTTGTCCAGGCTAGAGACCACACTGGTCATTACTGAGCTTTGTTGTTCAAAGATGGACAGTTGTTGTGGTCAGCTGGTCACCCCCTGCGGTCCAGACATTGCTAATCACATGAATTGAGAACAAATGACTCTGTGTCTGGGGATTAGGGACGGGCTAATTTAATTGCGTTGTCCTGCTCTCCTGAGTGCTGTGGCTATTGGAAGCAGATTATGATCAGATCGGTATGAATAATTTCATAGCTTTATTAGACGAGGAATTTTATTTTTTTATTTCGAATTATCCTTTCTATTTTCTTTCTTCTAATTACGAAAAATATGAATGTCTTTTGAAGTATTATTTGTTTCAAACGATGAATTAAAAATATAATTTGACTTTATTTCTGCAAAAATGCAACTAGAATGTACCGATATGTACAAATGTTTAAATTACTGACCTTTTAATAGTACATGACTGAAATATTTCCATAAATTGTGATAAAAAAAATTATCATTCGAGTAACAAAAATAATTCGTGATAAAAAAAAAATAATCGTGATAAAAAAAATTATCATTCGAGTAACAAAAATAATTTTGAAAATATATTAAAGCAAGATCATAAGTCGCATAGAAAATCCAATTTTAATGAGTTTTTTTTTCTCCCGAATATTCCAAGCTTTGTTGGTTTCGTGACATTGAGAGCATGACCGGCTAAGCAAGCGTGATGATACGGCACAGCGAGACAGATATTCCTGGCACATTCCAGGCCGCTAATATTGATAACCTTTTAAAGCGGTCTTTACCGTAAGTCTATGTATCCCCGCGGACTGCGCCGCGATTCGACAGAGGGCTTAAATGGTGGCAAGGCATCCAATACTACAATCCTCCTGCCTGGCCGTATCGATCAGGGGATTGAGTTCAGAAGAAAGAAAGTGAGGATAGATCCTGTCGGAATATCACTGAAATTGCTTAAATGTATTCAATTATCCACGAGACTGTGCCGTGTTTTTGTAATTTCCCAGTTTGTGCTGAGAGTGTTAGACTTCAATTTGGGATATTGTGGCCAACCTGGGGCCAAGAGCTGAAGAAATCCTCCCCTTATCGTTTCTTTAGTCCCACGGGCCGGTGGCCATTGTACGAATTGAATTGCTGGGCTTTTCCCATATTATCCCATGGAGTTGCCAGCAATCAAGCAGCTATCTGAGAAAGTGGAATATATTCCGCCAGGCTCGCGACCAAGGCGGGCCAGTTTGATCGTGTCAAGGGGGCGCTTATAGCTGGCTATTATAAGCCGAGGGAGAGCCCTTCGCATCGCACTGTGACATCAGGGGCTTTTGATGCTTCGAGAGAAATTACGGACACATAATTTCATTATTTGAAATGGAGGAAAGCCAACAGGGAAATGTGGACGAAAATTGATGAAGCTTTTTCCTGTCAATGCAAATTCGATTTGCACTGGGATTTCAGCTGAAAGCTCTTGCCTGACTTGAGCCCGCTGTCAGGGCAGCGAGTTCGGAGCCAACGCGTGCGAGAGGAGTCCACAAGGACAAATTTAGATTCCAACTTCAGCACCCAAACTCTATTGTTCTCAAATCACAAAGACAACTGACTCAATGTCGCTGACAATGCTTTCAGGTTGCCCATCGCCTAATAAGGTCCAATTGATTTACCAATATTCCCCCTTTCACTTCTTTTCAGGCAAAAAGCTTTCATTGATGATTTCATTCATATAGTGCCACATTCGTTGTTTATGATGTCGTAGTTTTCGGATTAAAAAAAAAAATCCCGGCAAATAAAGCCATTAACAGCTGCCAAAGGAAAACATTAAAGTGTGGAAATTTGATCAAATGGACCCCGAACATTGATCCCTGCTGGTTATGCTGATGTTACTAGGCAAATTATCATAGACATAACTGTTAAAGCAATCTGTTATTGTGGCAGCTTCTACTATAGTCAATATCGCGCCATTTCCATAGTTGTTATGGGGCATTTTGTTTCAGTAATGTTGTAAAAAGGTCGTTATGGATCATTGTTCACAAATATTTGCCGAGATTTGTCGCGTGGTTTTTTTTTATGACTCGTCATTAAAATAATAAAATAGGTTGATGTAGATATTTCTTTCTAGATTTTTCATTACAAAACAAAGTTGTAATGAAATTAAAGATATTTTTTCTTCTAGATCTTTCATTACAAAACAAAAGTTGTAATGAAATTAAAGATACAAATATTCATCTCTTTGATATATTAAAAGTATTGAATATATTTTGCAGAAATTGAGAAAATGTAAACTGAATGGATAAATAAATACCCACTGCAACGTTAAGTAACAAATCACTCACTGAAACACAACTCTGAGCAATTGCGTGACCGCTAATATGTTTATTGTTGTTTATTCTCCTGTGTTTACAGCAGATTTAAAGAGTTGATTCAGGTTATTATTCTAAATGTCGGTGTTTATTACCGGAGATCTGGACATCTCTACAGGCAGGCTGTGAACCCGGGCCGAGAGAGGTGTGGGCAAGCTGTGAACCCGGGCAGAGGGAGAGCTGCCTTGGTGTGGGCAGGCTATGAACCCCGGCCATGGATTCAGTGGTGTGGGCCGGCCCACTGTTTTCCTATCAGTTACAGTTCCACTCCAGTGTGGAGAAGGAAACCCGAGCTGCAGACTGATTAGTCTGCCTATCTGTGTAGGTCAGGCAGGATATCGCAGTCGTGTATGTTCCATGTCCCATGTTGAACCTATCTCTAACACCGTAACTGCTGGCATTTGCCTGTGGCTGGGAGAAATGCATGTCCGATGACAAGGGGAGGGCGCTCGCTTGATAAACTGTCTTCATTGAGTCGGGCATGATGTTATCTCCCTGCGTGTGCTTTACTGCCTGCTGATAGAGCGCACTCCACTGGCGGCCATTTTGAATCCGGTTAGCTCGGATAGTACATCTAGCCCTTTAAGAACATACGCTGACATTTGCTTGCATCTGATGAAAGAGTTGGGAGCCAATTGTTTTGATTTATTATTTATGTAGTAGACATTGAACTAAATGAAAAGATTATATATGAAAATAGTTTATATGGAATAAACGTGTTTATATGAGGATATGCTGATGAGAATTCGTTAGGGAAGATACTAATGAGCTTTTGTTGATACTGAAAGGGAGTGAACTTTTGTTATCGTGGACGGAACAAGGATCTGAAATTTGTCATCCGATGACTCAATGTGTTCCATCATTTATTCAAACATGATATTTATAATAATTGATGTATTGATGTTAATTTAATTTTATTCTTCTTCAAAATGAAATTCTATCTACATCTTAGGACAATTACCAGAAGATAATTAAGGTATTTGTTAGTGATACTGGCTGTAAGTCACCTGGACAAACTCCCATGATGCATGATTCTGCTTATGTGTATTCCCGTTTCCCCCCGCGGTGTTTGGGAGATGCATTATTTATTAAGCATGTCAACCCTGATTGCTTTCATCCAAGGAGACAAAAAATACATTAGCGTAGAACCTTCACAGATCTCCGTCAGTATTTATGATCTAGGAGGGGTGCAGGTGTCATAATGGATGTTCCACATTTTGTTGTTGGAATTGACACTTGCCGGAGAAAAAGATTCGTGAAGATGAGTGATGCTTTTCCTCGAGGGATACTAGCAGATACATCACACTTCAAGTAAGATTTGTGAGTGCTGGAGAAATTTGATTGCAACTTGTATTTGTTTACTCCGGGGAACAGTTCAAGGAAAGCCCTGGGCTTGTCCAGTGTTTGTCGGTAGATTTATTGCGCTGCCAATTGCGATTTTATGATCAGGTGTGTGAATCAGGATAGGGTTTTCACTGGTGGCTGCTGGGCTATTCACCACACTTGAGTAATGGCCTATTGAGGCTGTCAGGCCG
Organism: Lepetodrilus galriftensis; assembly: GCA_032361785.1. NCBI lineage: Eukaryota > Metazoa > Mollusca > Gastropoda > Lepetellida > Lepetodrilidae > Lepetodrilus > Lepetodrilus galriftensis. Next base: position 29,739 of record JAUTBZ010140560.1, on the reverse strand, counting down.
TCCTTGTGAGTGCCTACAGTCCTTGAATACATGACAGATTTTGTTTTCCCTACAACTTTGCTAGACAATCTAGGGTGCTATTCTGGGATCAAAGGTCTTAATGGAGAGTGTTGCCCCTAAATAGTATTATTCCAGCTTTTTGAGACTCTCGGGTCGGCTCGTGTTGACATTAGGACTCGCTGTAGAAGCGGAGAAAATGATCGCCACTTGTGGGCAAGTTTGTGCCCATTGAAATTGGTGTGCCTGGAGAGGCTGTAGCATACAAACAGGCCCACGCTGAGAGCCCGCTCTTGTGTCGGGAACACTCACCGCTGAATACTCCAGAATAGCCGACAACCAGCTGCTCAAACACACTACGCTGGGCCAAGCTACTAGCTGGCAGCCATATTGGATGCATAGCAGACGCAGAGGCAGACGGCTTCATTTGAGCTGGAGCATTTTCCGAGTTTACAGTCTTATCTGGATGAATATTGAATGAAAATTGGATGGATATTGAAGGCCTGTGTCATGGGCACAACTATGTGTTGTGTATTGGTTTCTAGAACGGATATTACTCGCCGTGTGAGCTGGTTTTGTTAGGGCTGGTTCGCGACCAGGATACTAGGTGTATGGGATAGAGCTTGCTTCGGAACAAAGCACTGAATGCGGGTAATGCTCCAAGGCTCGTCTGTTCTTTGTGGATTTAGGTGGATTATTGTGAATACCCAAGGTAAGTTGGCTGATCTATGCTTCACATGTTAATGTAGCAGTCTTTATCTTGTTCGGTTTGATTCATATCACTGATTCACGATCGTTAGAAGACATGAAACATGTCAATACATTTCTAGGTATTGTGTGTCATTTGGTAGCAAATGTATCGATAAGGGTTGTAAATAGCCAAGTCTGGATGACTTTCTTTGATTGTTATTTTTAAGAAAGGTTTCGTACACAAAAACTGAAGGTGATCGGCATGTTTGTCACTCGTTACTGTTGTAGAAATATTCTACAATACACTCGCTCTACAATGCTGACTGTCCATGTGTACACAATAGAGATCCCAGCGGTAGAATAGTCATAGATTTCTTTGAGGGAAGCAATGCTATTCGCAATGATGACAATGGGAAACAATATATAAGCTAGCATTTTGATATTGCACAATTTTGATATTGGGTAATTCTGATGTGATCTTCATTCAGGTATCATTTAAATTTTCAATTCAAATTCAAGTTATAAATACCAACTTGTTTTTAAAATAATATTGAATAATTACATTCGTCAACAGCTATTAACTTTGTACTTTTAGAAAACGTAAACATAAGCGATATCCTATTAAATTTAGTGGTGTTTTTTAAAATATATTTATAATATTAAACTTTTTTAATTGTGTTTATTTTTTATACTTTATACATTGTATAAATGATTTGCATCTAGTTATGTCTCCCAACATTTATTCAATAATAGAATTTAACAAGTTGCTTCATTATTGTTGTAGTTGACACAGGAAATATATGATCAATATCTTCTTGTCATGCTTTTAGCTTTCTCATTAATAGAGATCTCTGTGACATTACAAAAGTACATGCTACTATTATTGTAATTTATTTTCATCCCAATAATTTTATCCAAATATTTAACTTCTATTAGGAACTTGTCATGCAGTAGTTATTTGATCACACTACTATTGAATTGAGATTAACACACAATATCAAAATCGACCGACATTAATTAAAATCTAACATGCATTGTTGTATTTTCTGGCGGTTTCTAGCATGTTTCATCATGCATTCCTTTGATCCTAGACTTAACGCAAACTGCACTGATCCTTGGTCCTAGACTAACGCAGACTGAGAAAAAACTTGGTCTTAGACTAAAGCAGACTGCCCCGATCCCTGATCCTAGACTAAAGCAGTCTGCCCTGATCCTTGGTCCTAGACTAAAGCAGACTGTGTAGATACCAGATCCTAGACTAATGTGGACTGCGTAGATCCTTGGTCCTAAACTAAAGCAGACTGCATAGATCCTTGGTCCTAGACTAAAGCAGACTGCGTAGATCCTTGGTCCTAGACTAAAGCAGACTGCACCGATACCTGATCCTAACCTAAAGTGGACTGCGCAGATCCCTGATTGTAAACTAAAGCAAACTGTTCCTGATCCAAGAATAAAGTAGACTGCCATGGTCCTTGGTCCTAGACTAACACAGACTGCACAGATCCTTGATCTTAGACTAACGCAGACTGTCCCAATCCTTGATCCTAAACTAATGCAGACTGCCCAGATCCCTGATCCCCGATCCTTGATCCTAGACTAAAACAAATTGACCCTTGGTCCGAGACTAAAACAGACTGCTCTGACCCTTGGTCCTAGACTAAAGCAAACTGCCCTGGTCCTTGGTCCTAGACTAAAGCAAACTGCCCTGGTCCTTGATCCTAGACTTCCCTGGTCCTGGTGCCTCCACATCCAGCCCTGTGTCATCTGTGGGTGAGAGTGGATGGTGATAGCTGGAGAAGGGTGTCAAGTGACTTCAGAACGTGCCATAATCCCAATTAAATAGAACCCACTTTCATTATTCACACAGATAAATCAGAGCCGACTTGTTATCATCCAGACCCACCACATTGGGGCTATCTGGGGTTTGGGTGGATAGGTCTCTCCGTGGGGATATCTCACTGCTTTTGATAAAACCTGATCCGCCTATGAATTACTGCTTGTGAAAACATTGAAGCGTGTTTGAAAACGTGGCTGTAGAAATCTAAAAGATGTGCTCTGTGTGTTTTGGTTTATGCTTTTGTAGATGTGATGAGGGGATGGATGTGTGAGATGAGAGCTGTGATGGGGGGATGTGTGGGAGACTTGTATCAGGTGTGTGTGGGAGATACCATTGCTTTATGTTGCTGGCTGGCAACGGGAGAAGGACAGAGACAGGAGATCAGTTGGGAGATCAGTGGCCAGATACAGAGATTTGGCATGGAGTGGGATGGTTCAAAATAATGAAATATATTGCCCGTGTTTTTATCACGTAGACATTTGTTGGTAGCTGCGTCGGGAAGGAGCTTTGAATATATCATGGAGCTGATTATATACTTGACAGACTAAGCAGTTGTGCAAATCCTGTTGCTGGAGATATTACTTTTAACGTCTTAGCCAGCAAAGTGTTGTAGGATTGACTGGGATTTTATTAATGCACTTGGTACGAAAATTTATCATCCATTTTGGACGTGGTTTGCAGCTATATAATTTATGTTCTGAGTATTTCCCCAGTAGATTGATGTTTATGATGGAAGCCGGGGAGACTTCTGACATTGAACTCCAACTCCTGGCCCGGCCACAGCTTCGAACAGTGCTGCCCTAGGCGGCCATTTTGGTTGATTGTGTGTTTACTGCAACGGGTCGTTCCGTGGCAGCAGGGGCACGTTTGTTCGGGGATAAAAGTATTATTTGGGTTTGTTGACTCAAGCTCTCTGTGTAGGAGCACAGTGAGAGACAGAATGCTACCATGTTAGTGTTACAGCAACACTGTTTACCAGCACAATATCCCCTCCTGCCAAGTCCACCCAGTGACAGTGTCGAGCACACGGCCGCTCTGTGAGGTGTAGGACCCTCGGCTTTCTTCCTCCATTGCTCGAATCACAAACATTTCCGCTTGCGTTTGGCATTAAGACCTGTCTGCTGTTCCGGGAAAGGGCTCTGTAGAGCACAGGCAATTCATTGAAAACTTGTTCAAATCGGTAACGACCACTTCAAACCTCTTTGCCCACGAGCATCTTGTGTTTTGCTTGCGAATCTAGATTGGGTTAAGGATCAGTCAGGCTTTGTCCTTTTGTTTTCATGTTTGCACAAGATGCTTTTTGTCTTGTGTGTTCGTGATGTTGCTTGTTCAGAACAAACAACTTCTCACTCAAGCCGAGATATGACCAAGTTGCATGTCTGACCTCTTGCCACCTAGGAGAGATAATCATATCTGAACATCTATTGCCTAGAAGCTATTGCTTGGGGTTAGCAAAAAAAAAATCGTTATGTTATTAAATTTCTATTTTCGAACCTGTTTTACGACAAACATGCAAGTTATCTATCTACATGCGACTTTGATGTTCTTCTATGCCTGGCGTATTGTGTTAACATTATCCACCGTCTTTAAATGTTCGTCTTGATCTCGGTAACAAGCGATGTGTTATCAAACACTGTAATTATAGGGTGTTGTTGGCGGAGAGACAAACCTGGTAGACATATGACCCTGGAGTCACAAGAGCACTCGGGAAGATAATCCTATCTGCTTTGCATAATTACAGTGTAAGTGTTCAAGGGCTGGGTCAGCGATACCGTGGGTTGTTTGGATGCCTCTCGGGCCGTCTGAGCATAGACACCTGGGATTAGATGACTGGGAGTAAGAGAAGGTGATTTGTGTACCACATACCATGATTCATGGTGGGAGGAACGCGTATTCAAAACCAGCAATTAATAGTGCGTAAATATGATAGTAATGATGTCCGTGTAAAAAATCGAACAAACAAAATATAAAAACATGCACACATATAGTTTCAGGCAGTGTTTGCACTATGTTTTGTAAAGACGACGTATTACAAGTGGAAACAGATAGGTATTCCATGCAATGTATCGTATTCTGAGAGCATGCATCTCAATTTCAAATCTTGTATGCTTTCTCAAGTGTTGCACGTACAAGTTTCTCTTCGTCAGTAGATAATAAGGATTGTTTATCTATCCAATACATTTTATGTTTATATAGTGTAGCAAGATTTGAAATATATTGTAATAATATATCATGTTCTTCCTACATTAGTTTCTCATTAAATATCATATCCTCCAATAGGAAACGCCACCATTTTTTGTCATCTACCATTGCAACACATATTTTCTACCATTCACATTTACATCTTTGATGGTAAGATGCAATTTTTGTAACTGGAGTGGGATTGAACAAAGATATTTAATCTTTGATGAGAATAATCTGTGAAATGTGTATTCAAGGGGTATCGGTGAAAACTAGTTTTGTTATCAGATATCAATGTAGATGGACATTTACGTTTTCAGTTTTGGATAACCCGAAAACTCTTAATAACCATATTCCAAAGATATGTATGTAATTAATGGACACACATTGACAAACAAATGGCTATTATCAGTGTTTCGCTGCTATTATTATCCTGTGAATTGCATGTTACTGAATATGTATAAAAAATATTATTTCATCCATTACAAAAATAGCATGCAATCATTTGACTCCAATGCCACACCTTTGCGTTGAGCAATTCCGTAATACCTCGGATCCATCGATTCCTGCAACACCTGTAGGTGTTAATTGTCCTGCCAATCAGGGACAGGTGGATCTGGTAGTCGGGCAGCCCCTTTAAGCAGGCAGCCTCCCAGCATGGTGGCAGGCTATTGGCTAATGTTTTCAGGCCTCACTTCATAGGGGGTGACCTGTCCCCTGGGGCCAGCGGTAGCCAGGGCTCGCATTTGGATTAGGCGACAGATAAACAGTTACAGGGCCCTTGGGATTTGCCTGATCAAGGGTTTATCTTCGCATGTTAGGGAGTAATTAACCAGGATCTAGTCGGGTCTAATGAAAGCAAAAAGTAATGGGTTCTCTTGCTGGGATGTCCAAGTGGGTTTCCAATAACAGCTGGTGGTGCAATGTTTTCAAATGTTATTGTAGGCCCCCAGGGAGTTGTCGGATCAGGGCGTAGGGCTGTTAATAAGGTAGTGTAGGCCGTGCAGTGCCCTGGGGGGTAAATTAGAATATGTAGAATGCTGGAATCAATTTGTGTGTTTGTGGATTGGAATACGGTAAATTCTTTAGATGTTAATCTGTACAATGGTTGTTTATAATTTATTGATGAGTGCCCTGTGGAAGGTGTTGACTTGATAGGAGAACTCTGCCGGGAAGATATGCTATTGATATGACGATGAGCTATTGATATGAAGATATGCTCTTGATGAATGGGCGGTGGGATAGCCGAGTGATGGATGAGATTTATCCTGTATCATTGCTAATCAATAAAATGTTATTGGTTTGAAATTCTAACCTCCGCTGAAATTGGTGGGTGATATATCGAGCGAAAGCATTAGTACATTTTATGGCCTATTCAATCCCCTTATTGCCAATTTTATCATGTTTTCATACTGCTTCATTCTGATATGCACGGGAGGTTATTTGCACAGTAATGGAGAAAGCCACCATGTACTTGGTACCAAATTGTGTCTTTTATGGTATCCTAGTCTGCGCGTGTGATTACACTGGTTCTTCCGTTGGACTCTTTATGACGATCAGCCTTGCACTCGAATCCTAGCATGGAGGCCGCGTCTTGTCTATTAATGCCGACTAGGATTTGCTTTTCAATTAACAAAGTTTTAAGTTGGTGATAAAAGTGGCCCTTATTAATCCAGGGGGCTTGTGCCAGGGCATACGTGAATTCCTCCCACAAAGGCAAGATTACATTCTTGGAAATAATGTTGCAAACAAAACACGGTTTATTGTCGGCCTTTAAAGAAATTGCTTGTCAAAAAAGGTAATCCCGCCCACAGACGGCTAGTGTCTCCCCCTATGGAGCGGATCGTAAAATGGAAACGGACATTGTCAGATAGCCTAGTCAGAATCTGCCATAAAGCTTGTCAAAGAGCAATAAAAGATGCTGGTTTACTCTGCTTGCGGATATATTACCTAGTGCACCGAGAACACAGAACTGTCGGGGCCCTGGTCACATTTTATATGCAGCGCTGCGAGGAGTTTTTGTAGCACTGCATGAAGGTTTTGTGGCACTGCAAGGAGTTTATGTAGCTCTGCAAGGTTTTGTGGCATTGAAATGGGTTTATGAACAAGTTGACATTTACAGACTTCCTTGCATTCCCTTGCAATGGCTTTTTTTTTTTTAAATCTTTCTTTTTTTTTAGGATTCCTTATGTATGAATATTTTTCACTGGAAATTATAGCTCTGGTCGAAAATTGGTTCATTTAATTTTCCAGAAAATGACAGATCTAAAATGCAACAATTCGTCAAAATTGACAGGCAGTACTTTCAGGTTTTATAACCATGTATTGTGGTCAGGCTACATGAAAGGATGGTCACAGAACAAGTCGTACCCTTGAAGCAATTCTGACATCCACAGCCTTTCTTTTGGCATGTTTATTACTCACAAATGCTATCTTCTGCGTATTTCTGTCATAATGGATGTAGGGGAAAAAATCTTGCTGCCATATTGCATTTTGACATTTGGCGATGAATCTTTGGCGAAGGCATTTATTTGATCCCTGTGTTACTGTGAGCATCTGTCTTCCGCAATCTTGAAGGGATATCGCATGTAATTTCACCTCAGCTGTAACTGGCTATTCTAAAGTATGATTCTGTTGCTCTTCTGGTAACCAGATAATATTGATTGATGGATTCGGTGACTAGACTTTCCTTTGGACAGTTCACTTTATTCATTTTCTTTTTATTAGGCATACAGTGGTACATCATTCAAATGAGTGGCATTGATTTTCGTGGATTGTTCTAAGACAAAGAAACATATAATATAAGATAAATATATATTAAAATATATTATAAGAATGTGTGTCTAATGCAAAGATTATCCCTAAGTGCATGATATAGACGATAAACTCTATGTACATTTGAATACATTTAGCTATTTAAAACATTTATTATCAGACTTTTTCCAAGATTATCAAGTCGGGTGGTAACTAACTCGACCCTATGACGTGTTTTGAGACAACCTAGTTCCACATATGGCAAATACATTGTTCAGATGGCAATAACTAGTTGCACATTTGTTGTTGGCAAAATTCTAACATACATTTAACAGACTTAGCGAAAATGAAAGCAACGTGGGCTGCGTATTTGGTATTATTACTCCCAGCTGGCGAATTGGCGTCCAACGAAATGCAGCACAGGTTACGGTCACATTCTGATATTGCTCCCACACTGCCTTAATATGACGGCATTGTTTTTAGATTTGCATCGTAAGTGGAGCATGTTTGCGGTAGGTTGCCTGTAGTTGGTTTGGCCGATCGGTCTCGTAATCATTTCATCATGGCCAAAAACAATGCAGTTCTAAACATAGCAAACATCAACTAGTTCAAAAAGTTTGTTAACTATGCTAATAATATCAGCAGCATCTTGTTTAACAAGTAACATATTGTATTTGTTCTGGATACATTAGAATGCTGTTATTTACTTAGCAATGTATACATTTGCATGCAATTATTTACCTAGACACAAACACAGTATTCAGTCTTTTATTTGATTTGGCCAATTTTACTGTTAATTTTCATTTAAATATAACAAATTATTGGTGTTTTTTTTGGTAATTAAAATTTTACATGAAAGCTGCCCCTTCTCAAGGTACATCTGACAGTATTATCAGAGCAAGGTTGGCCATTCTTCACCTTGCGTTACATCTGACAGTATTATCACAGTACATATGACAGTATTATCAGAGCAAGGTTGGCCATGCTTAACTCTACTAGAGATATCAGTATATGGTTTGCAAGATATCTCGATGAGCTGTCATCGTGCAATTGATGTTCTCATCCAGTTTTTATGAAATGTATTCTTGGCGTAATGACCACCGACTTCAATCTTCCAATGTCTGCCTAGCCACTTTTGGCTGACATGGAAGTCTTCTGAAAGCAAGTGTGAGTTTATTAAGTAGTGATTACCTTGTGTGTCTAAGCAGTGAGTTGTGCAAGCATGGCAGGCACCTTTCTCTCTCTCTCTCTCTCTGCCAGCCCAAATATCAGCGCTCCGTTGGCATGTTATCTCCAGCCAGATGAGATCTTGCTGTTCCCGTCTTAACATGGGCTTTGGTTGCTTGCCATTTGACTATCTGTAGATCAAGCACGAGGGGGAAAAAACAAAGCAAGGATCATTTGAAACAACAGTGTTCCCAAGCGACTTGCACATCAGCAGGAGACTGGATTCAGTTCATCGTTTAGCATCTGGATCGTTTCCGAGGTCATGTTTGTAGAATCAACAATGGAGGCAGGCGAGAAGTCTTCCTGTGCTAGGCTTTGGCAAGCTCCAGCTGTCTGAGCCCGATTCCAGGTAATGGCAGAAGCAGCCACACAACTGATGTGTTCTTCATTTCTCGCAACATTGTTGCCAATTGACTCGAGCGATGAGATCCAATTTGGAGCACTAGGACCTCCAATGAAGCAAGCCGTGATTATCGCAGACGCACATGTAGATTGACTTGCCTCTTCATTGAAGGGCCTATCACTGGTTTATATCTGCTCTCCAAATTACTCTGAGGGAGTCGTGAAGGCTCGACACTTCCTGAATTCCCGAGGTCAGGGAACTGTAACGAGGCCTGGCAGATGGGAGAGGCAGCTAGCTTCTTCTTCACACCCTGGGTGAAAGTCAGGATGCTGCGGCTCTTAGCTTCATAACGGCGAGTCAATGGGCCGCTCTCTGATGGGTGGCATGGTTGGTAGCCACAGTTTCAAGGGGCAACACTTCTACATGAGCCACCACTCTACATGGCAGGCTCTGAAATGGATGTAGTTTTTATCAGCCCCATGTCCCCCCATGTGCACAGTGTGGTCAAATTACAAATATTAATTTTTCTTATGAATATTTTGAGCATGTTGAGTTCTTAATGAAGGTTGTTTTCGTTGGGAGATAATGTTGACATCAATATTTTATTTTTGTATTGAATTTTTATTGAATTTTTATTATGTATTTGTGTGAAGTTTTAAAGAAGTTCACCGTAAATCATTTTCTGTTTCACATCGTACGAATGGTCGTTGACTCGATATTTACTCGTGATACAGTATTGTTCTTTCTCGTGAAGTTCTTCAATTGAACATTCATTCATCTCCAGACATGCTCTTGCAATTACTGAAGTTTGTGGAGACATTTGTAACATCTCGAGCAAAGTCCCGACCACGAGCTAAGAATGTGAAGCTTAACTCCACTAAGAAATAATTAACCACATATCTATTCATCACGGCAGGAAAGAAGCATACAATGGCTGTCTTAGAGGCTTTGAGAAAAACCTCTGTGTTTTGCTAAACATATTTTCTTAGCGGTGATGTTACCCCCATCTGTTGGAGAGTTTGTGAAGCCGTGTTTAGACAGTTTGTTAATCTTGTAAAGCGACTCTCGACTGCCTGCTCGGAGGCTATTTATCTGGAGGTTTCACTTCGCACTCCCACTGCAGTCGGAGCTCCACCTGGTCGTACACATGTTGATCTGACACCGGAGTTCCCCCTGCTGCATGCTTCACGTGTCTGACGATCTGGGGCGTCAGACGATCTGATACAGACCGTCCGATGTCTCGGACAACCATCACGAACTGAATTTGCCACTGGGACTTTCCCATAATTTATTTAAGTCTCACTGATTTTACTGTTAATTCATATTTGAAAATAATTGTTTCAGTGAGAAAAACGTTATTTCTCATATGGGATCATGTGAAATGGGATGTGTTTATAAGCGATACATGATGGTACCTCATGCAGTGGTTGTACTTACCAGTGTGATTTATTGTCGGTAACTTTGAAGACCCAATCATTAAAAGTGGAATCTATGGCATACTTGGCACATGTTTTATTTAGTGCTAGGATCTCTCGAGCTTGTGAAGTACTGGAACACGTTTTTACATTGATGTATTGATGGATGTTGTTACTACTTGACACACAAGGTCAATCTTAGATACCGCTGTATCTATGTCTTATATCCTGCATGGAAGTGTTCCAACAAGAATCTCCACAATGTACGCACTCGGGCTGGTTGAGTTTCAAGTAGGAATGCATGTTGCATTTGATATAGTATGCCTCTCCATGCTATCGAAGTAGTCCGTTTCCTAGTCAAGCCCTTGATATCATATAGAGCAATATCGATATCACTTGATACCACATATAGCAAGTCTCTTATCACTGCAATGAAATTGAGTGGCGTGGATATCAGTTGGAGTAGCTATTTCTCCGGCCATTAAATCCAGTGTGTCGTAAATTGTGTCCTCGATACTTGCCAACATTGCCTAGTTTGCCCACACTGCCGTATCCCCACTCATCGTACAATATGGCAGACTCCCGCCAGATATGGGAGCCAAGGAATGCCTGTATGCAGATAAACAGCGATAACGCTAATGGCCAAACTAGTTGATGTTTGATAGGGGATGACTGGATCCTTGATACTGGAAACATAGGCACCTGTTTGTAAAGGGTACACGGATTAGGATATTTTAGAAATGTAGCTCGTGATAAGAAATATTGTAGTAAATTTCTGATAGCCCAGCAACCAGATTTGTAGGGAGGTCTTATACTTTATGCATGTAACTGAAATGTTGTAGGAAAGTTCTATGTAGCGTGCTGTTGAGAGGCAAATGCTTTTGACTGGGATAGCTCTGAGGGTTAAGCATGAAGCTAAAGGTAGCCATTTTCATACTGCAAATTAACAGGAAACTAATCAAATAGCAATCACACCCCAGGATGCCGAATTTAACCGACAATGCCCATTAAGACTAAGATATAGCCGAAGACGAAGATATCGCCCAATGGTGTATCTATTATGAGAAAAGAATAGGTGGTTGCAAGCCAGTTGATTCTGAGCCATCCTTGTGTTGTTTTGTCAAGGTAACAGATATATGTTCCTCGCGTATTGGAAGAGATCACGATCAAAGTTTTGACAGCTGGGCTCTCCAAGCCAACTTCTACCACACCTGAACCATGTGGAGAGGTGTTGGGTAGTCTTGAAGAAATAAACATGACCCACGTACCTTGGGAACATGATGGAATCGGCTGCCAAACTGTGGCACGTTATCTTCGAAATGCACTTGCATTTACGGTAATTTAGTCGTATTGCACTTCTCGATCAACCTCCCCCATCTTGGATGTCATACCGCATTTCTCGATTGATCTTCCATACCTCAAACATATTTTGACACACTGTAAGTGTTGGGTCACTATTTGTCATGGGAGGTGAGAACGCACATGGAAACAATATTTTCTAGCGGCTTTGATCTATAAATGGATTTTTGGAAGTTTGTTGGCTTTGCAATCTGTTGCCCTTGCCGAAAGTAATTTAAAGAGGGATATTTGCGCAATGGAATTCAATGTGGCTAGGATCTGGGTGGGAAAACCAAGACCAGCTTTGAGAGAAGATCCTGTTGAAAAGGTCTAGGGGGACCAACATTGTTGTGATGTTCCCAATACTCTCTGGGTCGCGGCACACGTGTGCCCATTCCGAGGCAATACAGATGTGTGCTATTCTGTATATATTGAATTAAGAGCCAGACCCACAAGCCCGATTGGTTCCAGCAAAGAAAATAATGCTCGCATGGTGCAAATGAAAATCACACTGCCGAAAACACGAATCCCTTTGAAAACTTGTGTTGGGGTATCTTTTTTGCCATTTCCGGAGGGTTCCCAAACACACGGCGAGGTCACCAGCGGCGGAGGCAAGAAAACAATTGTTGCCAATTAGAGGCACCCTCAAGTAGCGCAGGCCTGAACTGATGTATCTGGCAGGCCGGCTCCCTTTACACAACACCTACCATACACAGAGTAGGAAAACTCGGGGAAATTGGAGTTTGGGTAGGAAAATTTCTGGAAAACATGTTGGCCATTATGCGGCATGTTGTTTGATCAATGTTGTTTAGACGAGGGCCTTGCAGGTGCGGTTAGAGTGTGAATTTCAAACCATGTGGAAACTGTCGTGTGCAGTCGTGTGTATGAAGCAGTCCGACAACTTCTTCTTTGCCATCCATGGTTTGCAGTTTGTCCTTCCAAGCGGAAGAATCTCTTTGATTGGTCGCCATGGAGCCAGCCAATCGTACTCATCAAAGGTCAGATGATCCAATCATTCCCGGTCTAACAGTCGCGTTCACTGTTCAGAAGCGACCAACCAGACTTAACGTGAGCGATATTCGACAATGTGCCATTTCAATATATAGTTTTGTTTTGCATTCTTGCTCTTCTATTAAATTCTCTTTTGGTAAATAATGGTGGCAAGTTGGGGTTACACAAATGAGGGTTTGATCTCGCCAGCAGATGGTGTTGTATACATAGGCGTGTTTGAAAACCAATGAAAAACACCATGTTGTCTGCTTGCTTAACTTTTTAAAAAAAATCCTTTTCAAAGGGGGAATGGAGTGAATTGTAAAAGGCTGTTGCCTCTTGACTGGAGTTAGGTGTCTCCGTGGCCGGCCGTGACAAAGCAGGCAGTAAAACAGATGCTGGGACAATGTGCTTCCCTCTCGTATTCTGCTTCAAAAGGAGGCTGCGATGCAAATATACATAGAGGTAGAGCTACCTTGCTTCAACGTCCTTTATAAATATTTTCACACATTTCGGGTGACGTCATTTAAACATTTTTATCCAGGAGCAATTGAGAATTGGTAATCAAGCAGAAGATGTACTTGTATACCACTCTTCCTTTGGGTGATGCAATTACAGATGAAGAACAATTTTATGTGCCCAATTTTATGATACATGAATTTCTTTCCGATTAAAAAAATATATTAGTGCGCGTATCCATTCACAGAAGCTTTTGTTGCCATTGAAGTAGATGTTGGCTTGAACATATATTCAGTTAAAATTCTGAAATGTGAAACTATCAGTTGGCCGTACAAAGAAGTCAATTTGTAAATAAAAGATTTAACTTGTCTCCACTGTCGGCCATCATTGGCTGAGGCATTAATGAGTGTTCTCCTGTTGCCGCAGGGAGACACCCAACTGGCGTGAGGTACACGTAGTTGTGTATACCGCTGGATCGCTACCCGGGGATTAACTGGAAGCCTGTGGTAATTGATGCAGCTTGTAGTGGCGAGATATCTCACAGGTGTTCATTTAGCATGCAAAGCCCTCTTTTCCAAACTGATTGTAGTTAAAACCTACTATGCGAGCACAGACCTTTGATTAAAAAACGACCGTGTGAAAAATGTGGTTGTAGTAAATGGAACTCATTGTGCTGATATTGAATACAAATATTTATATAATAATTCTTGAACGTAGTATCAATTTTATATTTAAAAAATTTTTTTTTGGTTTTTTATGTTTTTTAAAAAATATTTATTTTGATTTCTTTTTAGTTTGGAATTTTCTTAATGACAGCTGCCTAATACAACCTGACCATAGCAGCGTAACTTCCTTACTGAATTCACTAAGCCATGATGGTTATGATCACAGTGCTGACTGTTCTGCAGAGTCCATGTTTGACACACATCAATCTGGAGCTGCTTCATGCAATTGGGTCCGGAGTTGTTGGTGTAGGATGATAGGTATTGCTGACTGATCCCACGCAGAGCTAATTCACACCGACTTTCATACCTATTTCATTTCACATGCTCTGTGGTGTAGGAAACACGTCATGCCGTGTCAGTTTCCTTGTCATGTTGGCTATATACAACATCTGGCAACGTAAACCTTTTGACGTGTTCATTGCGCATTTAGAAATGTGTGTGGGGTTCGTTTCATATCATATCGCGACTAGCAGGATATGTTTCATGGTTGGTATTTTTTGTCATTCTGGTAATTTTAACAGATTAATCAATAACGACTTCACTTTTTAAAAATTTATGTAATATTTAATGTCGAATATCTGAAGTATTTTAGACATGACAATTTCTCCAGAAAATTGTATAAAGAAACCTTTGCTTGAAGCGATTTTGAAAGGAATGTATTTCTCCTGCTTGCAGAGATTTTCAAAGGGATTTATTTCTCCTCAATTTGCTTTACATTATCCTATCACGATTCTAAAAAGGTTGTCCTAGATTGCACTACATATCTTGTTGTGAATATTCATTCATGGTTGGTATATTGAAAGCCTTTTAGTGTTTGTGGTTGATAACGACTGTACGAGTCGACTGATTGCCTGTAATTGTGGTGTGTCTCGGGTGAGTACTCCATCGGCGGAGATCTAACACAAATACACCGCCTGACCCACACACGGGCTATAGACTGCAGTGTGTGTACCCAGTACTGCCACTACAACAGCTATAGACCTTCAGTTATTTGTCAGCTAAGTTACAAGCTGATCTGTATCTCTGACCTTTTGGAAGATAAGGCTGGTAATGGCTGCAGGTTGAGCAGGGAACACAGCCACGGGAGTCGTACAAGTTCAGCCCTGGGCCGACATCTTGTTTCAAGACGGCCAAACGTTTTTCACCGGCCTAATCGGCAATTTGTGCCTTGATCTTGTTGGCGTACTTGTAGCAATGGCAGAACATACCACCCAGGGGCAAAGGGTGTTGCAATACACAGATGCATTCGAACTTATTGCAAAGGGTCACGAACACGTACTGGCTGAACTACATCGCTGCCCTAACACTTTCGTGTGGGTACACACGCTGAATAATAGCTATAAGACAGGTTTGCATTCAGGCCATTACATTTTACCTTTCTGGGCGAAGGTCGAGTTATAAATATTCAATGGCGACCTCTCGTGTTGACGGTATGAGTCAGGTTTTAGTAGAAGACGACCACGGTGTACAAGTTACGCTGCATGGTACAAGGCGAACGTGTCGCCGATAGGAAAGACCCTATTTCCAGTAGTGTCAACCCGACCCGGGACAATCTGAAGACTTCCGACAGGTATGTAGAGGTGGAGTTGAAGTAGATCTAGCCAGTGTAAGTCCACAAGGGCTGTGTTCTACCTGCTCTGGTGAAGCTGATGTAAGGAGTGTGTGTATGTGTGTGTATGTGTGTCCAGCCAACTGCTATGGTCATGTATACACTGCAGTAGGTGTGTCTCCATATACACTGGACTAACAGGTGTCTCAAGGTGTAGTTGGATAATAACATTGAGTTCACATTCCTCCACTCAATTTAAAGTACGAGTATTTCTCCAACTGAATATCCAATGTATTGGTGTGGTATTGAATGTTATTATTTTGTTTGGGATTTTGTTTGTTTAAATTTTTTGTTGTTGTGTATGGGTGAAATATTCCCGCTGCGATGAAAGGGAAACAATTCTTTCATTGATTTAATTTTAATTTTTTATTTTTATTGAAGATGTAGATTTACAGTAAATTACTCTATAAACTATCTCGCAGCGACGTTAAACTCAATATTCACCCACCCACCCACTAACTCACTCACTCACTCAATTACTTACTCTTTAAACTCTAGTAATAATATTATTATGTTGAGCAATTTATCTCGGTAAAATAGCCCTGAGATTATATTATACAAGCTTGTTTTGTTGTATCCCGTGAAGAAGGTGGCGAAGCTAACATATCAGGTTGTTGATCTCATCAGACAGCTGCTCGTCAGGTAGTAAACAGAACTTGTCCAGTGTAGCTTTACTGTGTTAATCTGATTGCCCCGGTGTATCCGCAGCACTGTGTTAATCTATCAAGTAGTTGACACTAATGTTCTAGTTGTCATATCCAGATAACAGGTATCGACCACCGATCCAATTGAACTGTGACCTGTGTACACTTGCTGTATATCTGTATAACATGTCATGACCTCCACTGACCTCATGGGACCTCATTACTGTCGGAGGAGGGAAACAGTTGTAGTCACGCGTAGCAGTACATTGCTGGCTGAATTATTTTTTTTATCTAACATTTTTATTATTATTATTATTTTGTTATGAAATATTAATAACCGTAATCATGTAAAGAACTGTCCGTTCTTAATGGTTATTGGAATAATTGCCACTTTTTCTATGTGGCAAATTGAAATCTAAACTTGAAACTGACGTAATGTGAAACTGACATAATTTATCTTGTACAGCTATCTGTGTGGTGAATCCGAGAATCCCTCCTGTCGCCCTATCAATCAGAGAGGCTGTTTGAGCTTCGTGTATATCTCCTTGATGTTTGCCAGTACTTTAGCTCGGCTCCCAGTCGCCGGAGTTTTCTTGCATGACCGATGTGATGATCATTCACTTTGTGTCTCTTCAAAGACAGAATATATGCTCTCTAACATGTATCGGATTGCTTCATTATCGCCACAAATGGGTTGAGCTTGAGTGAAATTGTCAGCCTATGCATCCGACTGTTTTATCTGCGCTTTGTAACAACGTGTTACCTGACAAGAGTAATTTGCCAATCAGTGCAGGTGTCATCTCTCTCATTTCATGGCATGTCATGGAATCTCCGGAATTTCACATTTCATTTACGCAAAAAGCTTGTTAACACTGTTTTTGTTAGCGTCTGTCAGAGCAATCATTTAAAACGCGCTATAGCATATCGCATGTTTTATTGCCGGGGAGAGCTGGAGGGGAATTGAGCCTAGTTGCGTGTACAGTTTTGTTGTTTGTGACATCTGAATTAGACAACAGGAAGTTTGTCACTGATATGAAATCACTGGTTTAGTCGCGGCTAATTTCGTGGGCATGGAATCAGCGAGAATGACATTGCGTTCTTCCATGAGATAACCCATTAGTGAGAATGCTTTTATTTTTCAAGGATTTTTTTTCCTCTCTCACTCTGGTGTTTTCATTTCAAATTGAATCCTTTGATTATATCTTATTTGATCTATGGCCTTGTCATCGCTATCAGTTTGAAATCTGTAAAAGAATACTTTGTTCTCAAACTGATAGTGATGATGGAAAGTGGAACTGCAGCAGAAATGAGGAAGAACAGGAAAACAGACAGTAACATATTGCCAAAGTTTCCGGAATAGTTTTAGGAATTTCCTTCAGCTTGAAATAAATAAAATGAGATGTTCAAAATATTTTCTTCTTTTTCAGGCCTCGGAATCGGGTTCAGATCTCTTCACGGTGTCTGTGAACCATAATCGTGAGTACCGCTTTATATTTCATTTAACCCTTGCTATCTCATTGTGGCACTACCGCAACGGTGAATTGATTTCTTTTACAGTTATAGATTCCACCTCCCAAAGTGAGATAATCCTGTTCACATTTATGTATCCAAAGCGTTGTTATATCTGCTTTCTATAGCACTGAAACGGGTACATAGGTAGGATTTAATCAGCCAGCACTCCATTATAGAAGAGCCTGTATGTATACATCTGCTGTGTTATTGTGTAGGAACCATATATCCATATTCAAGCTCTTCTGTTGCTGGAAGCGAGTGATCGTGTTTGCATGTGCGTACATGCCCCCCTGCGTCGGTGGACATATTGTAACCAGCGGTGATAAAATGTTATCTGTGTCGCTCACAAACTGCCAACAAATGCTGGCGGCTTTCTGGTCATTGTTGCGATACGGGCGCCCTTTGTGCTGCACATTAATTTGATAGGTTGATGTTCACCAGCTTTCCCTCCGCGCTCCAGCGAACACGGAGGCAGCGACGCCTGAAAAGGAATTATTCCTGCCTCCATTGCGCACACACAAACTGTGAGTCATTGGGCAGTGGAGCGTGTTGCCGTAATCCCAAGCCTTTGAGTTCAGGCCCAGGGTTAATGGGCATAAAAGGCTTCATCTCTACTGGGAAGAATTTGAACAGCCACTAGAAGACCCTGGGAACAAATCCCCATTCATTCCCCCCATTGATGGAGGACTCTTGAGAGTAGGCCAAAATTATCTGACCAGACCTGAAACCTCTACAAGCAATGAGATAAATCAAGGGAATTTCCTAAAGAAGCGGTTTCCCCTCTTCCGAGGTGGCGAGGAATTATTGTGGTGAATGTAATGGTTGTTCTGCACTGAGGGTTATTGTGTCGGGTCAAGAGACTGGCCGGGCCGGGCACAAATTGAGCGGACAGTGCGAGAGGACCGTCCACGAGACGCGAGACCACCAGATATCTCATCCATTGTCAGACACTGTTTAGGCTGGCTTGATTTGATTGAGGACTATCTGCTGCGATTTTCCAGTGGAGAGGACTTCGATCTGATTAAGATAAAGCTGTGGAGGACGTGGATATCGCGTGGATGTTCCGAGAGAAATGTGATCTTGATTTGATGCGGCTGGCCAGTATGTCTTCACGCCTGCCAGGGAACAAGTTGCCATGTACATGGGAGGCATCGTGTCCTGACCTTTCTCTCAGAGGCCTCAGCCCTCCCACAATGGCGGGATCTT
Organism: Lepetodrilus galriftensis; assembly: GCA_032361785.1. Taxonomy (NCBI): domain Eukaryota; kingdom Metazoa; phylum Mollusca; class Gastropoda; order Lepetellida; family Lepetodrilidae; genus Lepetodrilus; species Lepetodrilus galriftensis. Next base: position 10,812 of record JAUTBZ010140560.1, on the reverse strand, counting down.
CTCATTATCACTCCGGATAATGGCAGTAGAGGAACTGACGTGTGGAAAATACTTGTAAAGTCAGAGCGGGATGACTCCAGGATTAGGTTGTGTCTATGGAATATGGGGAAAGGTTCACCTATTGAAAGTGATGCGTGTGATAAAAACACATGCTTTTCAACCGTCAGATCACACGATTGGACCTTGGATATATAACATAGAATAGGAAGGTGGGTGAATATGTCCATATGAATTTTAGGTAAATTTAAATAAATTATTTAAAATAAATTAAATAAATAAATAAAGTGGACATTCTTTTTTAACTTTGATGTGAATTTCATATAATATTTATTTTGCTAAAGTGGTGACTGAAATCACATGAAAATTTGCTGGAAAACATTAACATTTTTGCTGTTGCCAACCATACACAATTTCACATTAGTGACCATAACAACACGCTTGACTTTGTCAATTGTTGTTCCCCGTATGTTGTTACTGTAGCGCCTTCAATGAGGCATTAAACTGGTCGTAGTTAGCCGTGGAGGAAATTACCATGTTATCCAAGATTAATTCCGAGTCTATTTGGAGTTGGATGAGGCGGACAGTTCCATATTGATTTCTCATTCAATTTCACTTTTTATGGCCGGCACCACTTTGATGCCTCAGGGGGTGGAGAGTATTCAGACGGTCGACCCCGCACCTGGTCTCCAAGGGGTTCAGCCAGCCGGAATCAGCCGGAAAATTGATGGCCCCCTCTTGCCCTGGCCATCAAATAGACTCCCTGGGGCATCCAGTTGCCATGCTATCAAATAAAGCCCCTTCAGTGAACACGTTTTCAGAGATCATCATCTGCCAACGCCTCATAACAATACTCGCCAATTTATTCGGTTACTCATCCAGGCTGGAGTTCTGCTCGGAAGTGGAGAGGAACCAAGATGGCCGCCTCCCATTCCGGGATCCTAATGGCCTAATCATGCCTCAACACCTCGCTTTAATTGACTGCAGATTTGGCGATTGTTTCACCAGCTTTACACTGCTCATCAGTGGCCTGGAAATCCAGTGGGTAACAAGATGATTAGCTACGTCAATAAACAGGCTGTGGAGCTGATTTCTCTCCTCGGGGAGCTTCCACTCCACCACCAGGGACTGCCGGGAACAATAGCGTGTGTTTTCATGGCCGTGCAGGATGGTGTTGTCCAGCTGATCTAGCGGCCATTAGGACAAGGTCCTCGTGCCAATTGTCCTGCGTCCTGCTGTCAGGGGCAACAGCAGAAGCTGTGGATCATCCCACCGGTGGTCTGTCACTGTCGTGGAGTGTTGCCAAGACGAGATTGGAAGTGTGGATAGCGCTCACATGCTTGCTGTAATTCAATTCACCACGTTTCTCTTTGTGCGGGACATATTCCCATGCCAATCTGCCATTGCAGACATTTTTCTGTGTCTGTGGAAGAGGACTTGTCCTACTAACTGGATTGGATAGTGGGTATGTGCTAAATGTAGCTTGAGGTGTATTAAGCATAGCAGTCTCAGGAGGACAATACTGTAACACTGACACTGTGTTATTCCTTGACATGTGTGTTTGGTATGCTGAACCAAATTTCCTTACGACATCTTGACACCCACCACGCGATGACATACTCCGGTATTAAAAATCCCATCAAGCTTGGCCTCGTGTATTTGTGTCCCAGCTCTCAAGGCAACGTTTATTCATTTCATTCACCTGTTTGTTTTATGTGGGGTTTTCTTTTCCTTGGTGACGTGCCAGTGTCGGAACTCCATTCAGTGTCCTGTTTTGTAGTCGGGGGACATTTTGCTGTGCGATATAGCTGTGTAAACTGATACTGAGAATCAGCGATCGTAAGAGGAGCTTTATCCCGGACTTTAAAAGAACCATCAAGCGTACTGCTCTCATAGATGGGTTGTTCGCAAAGGCTGCTGTTTTCATTGTGATTACATGTCTTTCTGTGGCATTAACCCTCCCTGCTGGATTAGGCAAAAGCGCTGCTTATTAGGGCATGAATGGTTGCCTTCAGCAGGGAGAGGGTTAAAGATGCCATGTTTCATCTTTAATGTCAGCTCAGGTTTAATCTGATCATCTTTGATCCTCCTGAACGAACATATTGAAATTGAGGATTTTGCGTGGTTTTTTTTGCACATGCTGCTACGATGGTGGCTTGTCTGTTTAATACGACTGTGCTATATTCTTGAATCAGACTTGAAAGTGCCAGATTTGTTGAGCTTTTGGCAGTTTTTGAAAATCTGGAATTTATCTCGTTGGCAAAAGAGTCGTCGTGAAGATGTGCGAGATTACGGGGCCAAGAGTGATCACTTTGCAGTTGCATCACTGTATATATGAGTACACTACGACATTCCTCACCTAAATGTTACTTGTTGACACAGGCAGCTCTACGTTGAGAATTTTCGTTGCTTCGACAAGCCGCGGCTGATTTAGAAAACCAAAAGAGATCTTCACAAGACACGAGTGCTTGATGCCAGTCACCCAGAGTGAAAAACTTTGTGTGTCTCTTTGACTAGCGAGTCTGCCTCATTCACTTCATCCCGCGATAATCGGCAAACTAATTGTGGCAGGATTGAGCTAACCTTTGCGCATTCAGGAGGGGATTGAGGAAAGCCGCACAATGCCAAGAACTAGGCTAGGGGTAGTGTAGAAGATTTTGACGTGGCATCGCTAGAATTCATCGTCTCTCTGCCTAAGATAGCCGGGATCATCGGCAGAGGTGATTGTCAATATTGGGATTATCACACTGAAAGATTTTACTTGCTCAGGAGTTTGGCTCCATACTGCTATCCCTTCCTGTTGAATCTACTTCAAAGGTGTGCTCACAGCCCGTCCAATATGACAACAGATTTCGAGTTGAGCCACATTTGTACAACTTGGATGGCTACATTTGTGGCACATGCTACACTACAGTTGTGTTATCAGCTATGTTACGCTTGCGACTTGTACTGTTGCAGTTATGGATTAGCTATGGATACTCCAACATTTACAGACCGGCGTATTATCGCTGCAGTACTGTTGAAAGCCGTGTAAAATCCAATGGTGTGAGTCGGCGTAGTGTAACATTGATTCTCTGAAGTAAGCAGGAAATGTGCACTGACTCCGTAAGGGGGAACTGCCTGTCATTTAACAGGAACAAAATCTCTTTCACACGTATCATGGCTTGAATCACTGTCAACAATGATGAGAGCATGTCCGATGTATACATCTATCTCGATAGTATCTCCTATATTATTTATACGACTGTCCCCGAACCCAGTCTGATTGAAACGAATGTTTAACGCCTGCTTTATCGGCTAGAACAAAGGTATCCCGTGACGACTAGCCGGAAGTAGGGTTCCTAAATGCCAGTGATGTGTAGAAACAGTATCCTACTTCACAGAGGGAAGGTTTTTTTATGCGTTGTGGGATATAGGATATATGTGTTTAGATATACCAACAGTGTTCTGGGGGATAATGGAGGGATCTGGGTTTTAACTGGCTGGTGGTACTTTATTCATGGAGGAGTACACGTTCAGTCAACAATATTTCCATGGCATTGTGCGGTTTTTCCCTGAAGACATGATAAGCAACATGTTTTCGCTTCACCCTTAATTCTGCAAATTGCCAGGATAGCTTTCAGCTTTGTTTACAGCTGTCGAGTGATATACCGGCAGTCCATAGTGTTTTGTGGCATTCAGTGGTGTTCCATGGCGTTCCACGCAGTCTCGGGTCTTGGCAGATGTCGCTTCCTACTACTGTGTTGTACAGATCTGTTTGTGTTCTCAATGCTTCACAACCTGTCGGAAGCTAGTTTTGATGAGCATGCGTTTTGGTAATTTTTTCACCATCTTTCGGTAATTTTCCAGGGTTATAAATACAGATCTTCTTGTTGGGTCTGGCTGTAGGATGTTTGTGTTGCTTCTGCCTGCCGTCTGTGTTTGTCGTTACCCCCCAGACCCCCCCCTCTGGGTTTGCGTCTGGGATACCAGAAGATCTTTTTACCCACTGCAGCAGCAGGTCTGCCGTCAAGAAAACAAATAGTACACGAAAACCGAAAATTAAACTGAGAGAAAATATTATTAGTCGTTAATTAAATTTTGCATGAGTCATGCAAGTCGTTGAAAAGAAGATAATGGTTTTCTTTGAAACGTGCGAGGTTGCCGATATTGAGCTGAACATATTGACAAAAACACATGTCTGTTGGCACACGAGTATTGATATTATTGCAGCGTGCCAGTCTTGGGTTTCAGGAGAATGTTGTAGCTCACCTAGTCCAAGGACTGATATGTTTGTGGCATTGTCTGGCTGCTTGTTACAAGCTAAATTGGGTATAGAGAACAGCTAATTTTTACCAAATCGCAGGAAGAGGAATGATAATATTTTTGGAGTTTGGTAGCAATTCAGCCTATTTCTATTTCGATACTTACTTCTAAAACATGCTCAAATAGTCCTAGCAATTCCCCCAGATATATACATCTATTCAAACTCATGTCAGAATTATTTCTATCTATAATTACTAATTTTGTTTGTAAATTCATAATATTGTAATAATAGGTGTGTTTTTTTCTTAGTACTGTTGGTCTTTGTACACTACATTATTTTGTTACCATTTCAGGCTCTCCTAGCGACCGACTTCCAACCACAGCATCTCTCGTGCTCCCACCACAAGTCCCACCACCGACGACCACGTGTAACGGCACCACTGTTGTCACGACGACAGCAAGTGCCACCGTCAGCGTAACTACAGCGACCACCACTACAACTACCTGCAGCACGCCCACGACCTCTCCAGCCTCCACTGCCACCACCACTGTATGTCGGCCGCCGTCACGACCCCTGGTGTCTCCGGTGACCAGTCGACGCCCCACCCCCACACCGCCCCCACCTCCCAGACAGTCGCCGTTACCGCAGCAACCGGTTGCTCTACCTCCTCCCCCTCCTCCTAAGCCTCAAGGACTTGCTGCAGCCTCAGTGGCGGTGCCCAGAGACACCAGTGTCAAGGTCACTCCACCGCCAGTGAAAAGTCAGCGGCGTGAGGAGCCACAGCATCTACACTCACACTCTCACACCAACTCTCACGCCAGTTCTCACACCAACTCTCACGCCATCTCTCACACCAACTCTCACGCCAACTCGCACAACCACTCGCATTCTCACGCGCATCCGGCGCACTCTCACTCACACTCGCATCAGCATCGGGAGAGAGAGCGGGAACGAGAGAGGGAGAAGGAACGAGAACGAGAAAGGGAAAGGGAGAGAGAAAGAGAACGAGAAAGAGAGAGGGAAAGAGATCTCGTGCATCACAGTTTATTCCAGGGATCTCTGGCATTATCTAAACCACCACTCTGGTCTGGGTAAGTACATCTTGAAAATGTTCAACACCATTTGAGCATTAACCATCTCCATGCTAGATGCTAAAAAGCAGTGTCTGCCTAATCCATCAGGGAGAGGGTTAAAGTAAAATATTTTGGAAGATTACTTTGAAGGAATAATCAGTATTTAACTGGCATGTAGACATAGCAGTAATATAATAATATGATGAATATTAAATGTTATGCATATCAAATTAAGTTTCTACATTTTCAACTCCCCGAGGAGTATCTTTACACATTCTATTCTCTTTATTTCCAGCTCTCCAGCCAGCAACCACATCTACGGTGGCCACCACTCGCTCCCCCACTCCCCCAGTCTCCACCCCCTCCATCCGCACGCCCCACCCAACTTTCCTCCCCACTCAGTCACACCCTCCCCCATCCACCATACCACCCCACCCCATCCTGCACCCCACAGCATGTTCGCACCCCCCATACCGCCAGGACCGACTCCGCTAACATCCACCGCTATTTCACAAGTCAGCCCTGCCAACCACTTCGCCAACGAAACCATCATTAGAAGTAAGTACTACACGGCAACTGTTCATGTCGAGATCTCGTACAGTTTAATCTGCACCGCGAGTCCAGTAAGAGAACACCAAGACTTATAACACAAGCTTGTGGCTGTAGACTAGCGGTAGCTTGATGGCTAAAGTCGACTCGCGTTCCCTAATGAAGCTTCACATGTTCTAAAGGAGAATGATTGACACAGGTAGAATGTCTGGGAAATGTATCCAATTGTAGTTCATTAAGTTTGAGCTGACTTTAATTAAGACGGAAATTGAACGGTCTGGATATACGCTGTATTTGCCTTTATTTGAAATTTCGTTCAGGCAGTATGCGCTAGAAGTGATATCTTCATCCCCAGGTTTTGAATGTCAATCTGTCTGCTGTATGGTAATATCAACTATTCATAGACGTGAAGGTATAATCATGATATTTTGTACGTCTCTGTGAATACGACAATCAGTAATATAAGTCTGTCAAAAGATCGCCCAGACATTTTAGCCCACATCTACAAGTTGTCTGGTCTCTATGTAGTCTAAATGAAGCTTAACCCCTGCTATGCTGTCGTAGTGATGGTTTAGTATGGCATCTCTGGTTGCCTCAACATGGATGAGGTTAAAGATACTGCCATGGTTAAATGTATGGTCACTGATCACAAGGGCATTTCTCGTTGCCTGCAGCAGATAGCAGGTTAAAGGATTCTATATGTGCCAGGGATAAAACATAACTGTAAAATGTACTCGTTCGAATAATGATATAAATAATAAAACATGAACATTCTACTAGCCCGTAGGATACCTTTAACATTAGGAGAAATGAATGAATGAATGAATGTTTTACGTCGCAGCGGGAATATCTCGCCCATGGGAGAAATGGATCAGGATGCTAGACGGGTGCTGGGGAAAATAAGACCGTTACTTTCTTTAGACTCTCACGTTTTCTTTTTACATTAACCTGCCTTTTACAGGGCTCAATTTAGCGACTAATTTGGGAGCCATGGCGACCTAATTTTGTATTTGGCTACCAATATTTTACTTATTTTAAGTGTTTAAAGCCAAATGGCTCCTTGAAAAAAATTGTAACTTTGAGGCCTGCTTTTAGAAGAACTATCCAGACCTGGTAACTAAAGGCCGATCCATTCCTTTCCCAAATAAACCAGAGATTTGAATGGCAGGTATATACATCAAACATCTGCTAAGCAATTACCACACGACTGAAAAATTAATCAGCTTCTAACGGGTCTAGGAAGCGAGGTGTAGAAACATGGCTTTGGAGGGTCTGCAGGTGCAAGGGGAAGGATGGTGTGTATACATTATGTACAGTCCCGAGTTGGCAGGACCAGGGCTGTGACAAACAGCTTGTCCTAGCATGTGTACAAACACCGCCATTTTGAAGGGAGAAATCATTTCATTCCAAATAGCAAATTTTGGAAATTTATTACTATTTATTTTCGTCGCAAATGGGTGAAAGATTCCCGCAGCGACGTTAAACTCCATATTCACTCAATTACTATTTATTTAGTAAATATTACCGCAGCGACGTTAAACTCCATATTCATTCATTTCATTAGTAAATATTAAATAAACGTTTGTGTATCAACCACATTATCTTGTTGCATGTTTTCCAAATATTTATTCAGGATTTTGAGGGGTAAATCATTTAATTTTCTTTTCATAGGATATTCTGAATTTTGTAATTGTGTGACTATTTTATACCATAAATGTTTGTGTGTCAAAGGGCGCTGTGTCAAACAGCATATAGAAGCACGCATCCAAATATGTATTTGGCATAATAAGGGGTAAATCTGGGTGTTTTTTAAAGGGGTTTTCTGAAGTTGTAATTTTGGGACAATTTATTCCATAGTAATTAAAGACAACTTAACTGGATTGAGTAGCATGGTAATCTTATTGAGCGTATTTACTGCTGACACCGACATGGGCCGAGTCTACTCCTGCTTGACTTTACTCCTCCGTGGTAATTCGATTTAGTCGCGCATATTCATCATGATGGGACTGGTTGAGTAATTATATTGGGAGTTAAGTAGTTTACTACATGCAGACAGGACCTAGTCTTGTAGCGAGAAGGGAGGGTGATAGAAGCTCCGATAGGCGTAATTGAATGAAAGGCCCGAGACACGTAGACTAAAGTGAGCGGTGAGGTTTATCGCCACGAGATAATGGCTACCAAGGGGGTCCTCGTTTAGGGGTACGGCGAACTGAGTGGATTTAGGTTTAGGGGGGCCATTACAGCTACCCAACAGTAGATTATCCATCTTTCCATTAGCTACGCGGGTCCGTATTAGCAGTGTTTAGATGTCCGGACATGCTTGTATGTTTTCGTAAGTGAAGTTCAGGATGTATCCGTAAACAAAACTATTAAATAGATACGATAAAGTACATCAAATGTCAACTTGGTAATGTGGGAAATAATTTTGATATTCACGGTATTTACTTTTTAGACCTGTTTTGAAAACATTGCTAATGTGTCGACATTTTCTAGTCATTAAATATTTCATGTAGTTTATGTATTTTTTCCATAATTTTCACTTTCCTGTGAAATTTATGTATGTAATTGCTCTCAGGGAGGTTAAAAGGGGTGTTAACCCGCTAAGTGATGGGCGTTAAAAGAAACTTGATTATATTTTCAACACGCAATTTGATTCTACATTTACAAAAATGTATTCCAAGAATGTGGATGTGACAAATTCCAGTATTAACCCTAATCCAGTCTGTCTATTGCACATGTTTCCACTGACAAGTCATCTGTAGAAAGATAGCTAGGAACAATGTACTCTGTACAGAGATTTATGGCAAAGTACGCGCTTCCTTGGGCGATATCTCCCATCAGAGGGCAAGCATCGCCTCACTCTTTCTCCATAAATAACTTTACAATGTTATTAAGTGATAAATATAATCTCGCCCTCATTTCAGATATATCAACACCAGCCAATAAAAGTTGAAAATACTCTAATTAAAATTGACAGCTAATGGGTTCATACATCACTGTCAGTTGATATGTGGTTAACGGATTGTTTTGCTTATTTAAATCCATGCAAGGAACAGCATGTACGCTACGGAATGTTCCACTGCTATTAGATACGCCAGCTGATGGCCATAAGATAACAACAAACGGTATGCGTATCTTTTTCCCAGATTGTAAAAACAAACAATTGAAATGGAAATGTTATTTTTGGATTGATGTGTCCCTGTCTGAAGTGACGATTGTACATAGAGTTTTAAAAAACGCGCACTCTAACGGCTCGAAGGGAATTTATGTTTGTTTTTTGTTTCTGTATTTTTTTTTATGTCAAAAGTATTTTTTTGGCAATGTTTTGCACAATTCATCTCTCTTCTCTGACAAGCATAAATAGGCTTCCATAAAGTTTCTCAAATAATTGCTTTGTTTCTGGTAGCTGACATCAATTAATGTTATTGATTGAATTAAATGTTTCCTTTTATTTTATTTTTTTGTCATTGTTCCCTAAATCATTTCACTATTCAATAATGTGTTTTTTTAATGCAATGTTCATCACTCGTGGTAAGAACTAATTGGGGAAAAGAAAAGTTGACATCGCTGTGAGACACGTTTCTGTGTTCTGATTAAGAGTGATGCAAGAACTCTTCCTATTAAGGATGCGGCTGAAGATGGCATTATTAACTTAGTGAATGTGATGTCTGTGTTATAATGGTGATGCATACATTATGATAAGAAATTCTCAAGTGTGTCGGGAAGTGTGATCCTTAATGATTTGTCAAGTCGACATCCACCCAGATGTAGGGCCCACTTCAGTTGATCAACACCGGCCGCTGATTGGTCATTCATAGAAAATAATTTTAATAATTCCAATAGCGATATCCGTCGTACACTGTGATGATTGGTTACGATACAACCATGACGTAAGTTGTTATGGTACCAATTGAATTACACTTGGACAAAATATGGAAAATAATGTTATTTAGTTTCATAGAATTTATTTATTAAAGTAGAACAATAGATATGCCAAATAGAACATTTATAAATTTTATCAGCAAAGATAAGTT
>JAUTBZ010140549.1:0-12864 GCA_032361785.1 Lepetodrilus galriftensis | reverse complement strand
TCTTATGTTCTAATTCGTAAACTCAACCGAACATAAAATATTTACAAACAATCAACACACACATTGTACGGTGTCCATGACGACTCAAGTCGTATTTTTATTGTATTTTTATCTTTTTAAAATTAATTTTTATTCAAATGATTTTTTTTTAAATGTAATAATAAATACATATACGCTACACCTATCTACACAGGTAAATGCTTGGTGTTTACAGGGTTGAAGCGATGAAGGAGAAGTCTAAAAATGCAGCCCGCACACGGCGCGAGAAGGAAAATGCGGAGTTCTATGAGCTGGCCAAGATGTTGCCGCTCCCCTCCGCCATCACCAGCCAGCTGGACAAGGCCTCCATCATTAGACTGTCCACCAGCTACCTCAAGATGAGGGCGGTCTTCCCGGATGGTGAGTCCACACGCAAATACTATCTCTATGTAGCACTGTACTACCATTGGTCTGACGCCGAGTACACGAAATATAGTGTAGCACTGACCATTCCAAAACGGCGAATGGACAGACAGAAATAATGTAGTACTGACTCTTCCAAGAGTGGACATACAAATGATACAGACGGCGAGTGGACATACAAAAATAATGTAATACTGAATCTTCCAAGAGTGGACATACAACTATGATACAGACGGCGAGTGGACATACATATACTTATGACAGAGACACCAAGTGGACATACGCAGATATGGTACCATAAATAAAATATATTGGTAGCATTGACCATTCCCAAACAGCGAATAGACATACGGATAGTGGACATACAAATATACGGATAGTGGACATACAAATATACGGATAGTGGACATACAAATATCATACAAATATACAGATAGTGGACATACAAATATACGGATAATGGACATACAAATATACGGATAGTGGACATACAAATATAATGTAGTACTGACCATTCCATAACGTCGAGTAAAATATGCATTTACCGTATGTATAGCACTGACCATTCCAAGAGATGAGTGGACATACACATATGATACAGACGGCTAGTAGACATACACATATGGTACCATAAATATATGTAGTATTGGCCATTCCCAAACGGCGTGTGGACATACAAATATAATTGAGCCCTGACCATTCCAAGACAGCGAATGGACATATACTAGTATGCAGCACTGGCCATTCCAATGTATAGAGTATTATCCTTGTACTCAGTAGACAATGTTAGACGAAAGCTGCAGTACAGTGCAGAGGGAGTACGCTACATTGACAGAGTTGCACAACACTTCAAAGTATTAATTAATATGGAATTGATTAGTTTATCAATATTGTGGGTAGTGTTTATAATAGAGCTATAGTATGACACAAATACATACACATCACCATGGGTACATACAATGGACACACGTATAATATTTCATAACTCATAATGTACAGGTTATTCACACATATCGTTACTGGAGTACTAGTATTGTGGACTAGTGTTCTCTATTAGTTTGAGACAGAATTCACAGACGAAAAAATACATAGCTAGGTAATTTGCTATTTTAATTAGGATAGTAGTATTTAACAGTTTTAGTTCCGTAGACGAATTGCTATCAATTAACTGGAACGTATTCATATACAGTATCATATGACATCATGCTCATAGACGACAACATATAACACGCACATTTAATAAGCATTAATATGATCATTTGTGAAAATGTGCTCACCAATGTATTATTGCCCAATGTAACCATATGTTTTATATGCAACTATGCAATTATTAATGACTTAACATGTGTCTTTTAAGTATAATATAGAGGTAATACCATTGGTGTTTAGGCCATATCTATTCTCTGTTTCACAACACACACACAACACACAAACAAACAAACACACATAAACACACACACACACACACACACACACACACACACACACACACACACACACACACACACACACACACACACACACACACCACACCCCACCCACACACCCAACTCCCCCTGTAGTTATCTATCTAGTGGTGTAGTGGTTATATTCAGGCTGGATGATATAATACGGTTATTAATTACACCATGGGATTCGATAGCTTTATTTCATCTGTAAATATCTCTTCGCAACTTGAGATTGAAATTGTGTCACATCCAGTAATCGTCACAATAAATCCGTCCAGCCACTTGCAGGTGCGGAATCTCCTCCTCTGATAAACTAGAGCTGCACTTTGTTAGATTGGCTATAAATCCAGTTCATTTGACGTCCAACAAATACGCCAACAAATGAGTGGAATAATATTTATTGTCTCGGCTACTTTAAGCAAGTATTTATGATATTCAATTGTTGTCTTTCGCCACCAATGAATTGACCAAGCCATCGTCATTGACAGAAATCAAACCGCCATTGCTCACGGTTTGGTTTATAAAACCATAAAATCTGGCTTACTATTTACACAATTTAGAGATTTCATAAATTTTACAATACAAGGTCCAATAGCTCATGTATATGCTCATATATGTGTTACTTTGTACTAAGCCTATTCCGCACATTATCTTAAATTTATTTCTTCTTGATTCCTCTTTGAAGGATTCTTCTTTACGTTTTTGGTTCGTTTCTTTTAATGTTGGATACTTTATTGCACATACGAACGTTGGATCACTGTTAACATAACACAACCCTTGTTTAGTATATTACACTCGAAGACGCTGAAATATACTGTTTCTTCATTTATAAAAATAATCAGCATAAACATTACCTAATTATCAACACTTCCACCATTGGCATGGGACCAAGTGATTAATCAAGTGCAGTTTCTAGAGATCGTAGGATAATCAGCCTCGTTTACACTCTTGTTTTCCACGTGGCTCGCAACAAGTCGGATACGACAGTCGGTGCTCGCCGTCTCTCCGCTAGGGGGCGCTTCCAGCGTTATTATAATTGATGAAAGCTTGGGGGACAATTAATTTGAAGATGCTACGATGCGGGGAGTAATAGAGCCTAGAGGGAAGTCTTGTCTCTAACAGGACGAAGTGCATTGCTTGAGAGACCGGGAATGGCTATCGTATTTATATACACAGTTAACGGGGGAGTTATTATTTCATGTATTGTCTTATAAAATATGTGACAATGTTATGACATTTTTACAGTAAATGCTGATTAAATATATTTGAAAATAAACTGAAAATGTATTACTATATTTTATTATTATTACATATAAATTAGTGACAATATTCCGTTTAATTAGACACATTCTGAAATGTATTGATAGCTAACTGGGATTAAATTCACTACTACAAAAGTTATGCACAGCAAATATATATTATTAATTGGGGAACTATCTCATTACAAGCGACAAGTAATGTGTGAAACCAGACAACAGTAACCACAAATTCTTATCATTTAATCACCAGTATCTAATTATTTATCAAAACGACACGTTCTTTTATGTACATCGAATTATTCTTTAATCTAATCTGTTCACCCTCCCTACTTTAATAACTCCAATTATTCCGTTATTTTATTATTCGCTTGTATCTGACTACCTAGCAACAAACATTATACTTCCTCTTTTATTTGATGGAATAAACTTTAGATTGCTGGCCACTCAGACACCCCAGGCGCAAGAACACGTGTTATCATGGCAGGGGTTAATTACACAGCCTCTTAACCGTCATTTATAATGATGTACTGCTGCGCCGTGAACTATAGTTCCATTAGCCACGTGATCAGGGGAGACAGAGGGAGCATGCATTATAGAGACTGATGGTTAATACTTGCGTATGTCTGAAAATGAAATAAATGGTTTCAATATTCACATACAATCGTATATAATATATTATTTAACTTAAAGCTATTACTCTAGTCATATATAAGCATATTTATTAATTGAAGCTATATTAAAAAATACTAGATCTATGCAATTAAAATATCAAATTAATGATCAAATATATTTTAAAGTAAATGTCCAGTACATGCATGTTTTTTACTATTTCAAGTGTTCCATAATGTGTATGCATGTTCTACACATGAAATAGCATATTCAATGAAATGCCATATTAGAAGCGTTTCTTTCTGGATTGTAGGTAATGTCGATGTAAATTAAAGGAAATGTAATATTTTCATATATTTATTTTATTTATTACAACATTGAGCTACACGTCCCTCTTGTATCTGGTAATTCTGCTACATTACTCAGATGCTTAACCGTTGACATATCGTTCGATAGCATAACTATAAATTATCGATCGAATACAATGTTATAACGTTAGTTCAGAGAAGATTGCTTATGTATACGTGTTTCATATTTTTAAGGATAATATTATCATTGCTAGTATCTATTCAACGAACAAACGGTCTTTTCTAGCTACAGGTAGAGTATAACCGAAATGTTTCAAAGGGACGTATATACTAGGTCATGATATCTATTCCTAAATACATATATCAGACGCCATCTTGAAAGTATATTTACTTGTCCATAGAGTATAACTGTTCACATTTATTTCCTGGAATTCGTGTGCACCATCTGAACTGAGGTGCTGTGTAAGGAACGAGGGCACTTCCAAAGAAAGCATAACATCTAACAGTAGCAGTTATATTTATTTAATACTGTCTATAATATTCCTGCTAATATCAGTTTTCGCATTTTGTATTATTTTGTATTTATTTATTTGTCCACTTTCATCTCTAACTGAGCGATTGCTTTATATCTATCTGAGGGACAGCCAGAGTTGGATCCAATTTTAATTGGACTGAATTATGTTTTAAATTACATTGCTTGCCCACGTGCGAATACAGCTGAGGATAGATTCTTAGGACAATTATTCGGATGTTCACAAAAGACAACGAATGACACTATAATGTTAAGAACTATCTCCGCAGCGTCACATATAGACCACATCATGACATCTACCGGTATGAACGCACTACATTGTGGTGTGAGTTATTGTACTCGGATCACGGGAGTCAGCAGGCGGAGAGATAAGGGTGGTGAGAGGGCCACAGCTGCGGTCTTATGTCATCACTCCGCCAGTTCTCGTTCTTACGATAACACTGACCCTTTCCCCGGCTGAACCCTGTCGCAGGAACACAAAGCTTCGGACCCTCTTCAGAACACATACCTGTCAATAACCCACCCACCCTTTTTATTGTGCTTCATTTTGTCTTACTATACACGTTGATTTATTCACCAATTGTTCGGTGTTAAGGAATCCAATATTGCAGTTGCCAATGAATGTCTCGGCTATTGTGGAAAGGTCGCCTTTTCACGAGCACTGAGGGGTTTTCTTCTATTCTTCTGATTAGTATTCCTTGGAAGTCTCCGTACAAAATGTACGCGTGTATGCTGCTTATACATGTAGCATGCCTAGTTTGGACAACTATTTCGAATGAACGGTTCCTCAAACTTTCACAGAAGTCTGCATCTTGATCTTGCTATGGTGATGCATGAACAAAGACCTCAGACACTGACTCAAAGACCTCAATGGTCAGCCTTTGTATTTGTGTTCGTCTTGTTAACACGAACCTTCTTGTAGCATTCGCTGCTTTTCCTTGTCGATCATTTGTTCAGTGTCTCCTGTAGTTGTTGTAGCATCCGTTGCTTTATATGTTGTTTACGTCTTTTTCTGCCTCTCCTGCAGATCAAGTTCAAGTTTAAGGTTTTATTCGCTTCAACCACTGACAGTGGTATACAACATTTATGTACATTTTCGTAATACAATCATAGGTACATATGAAGTAATTCAAAATAGTTTTGCAGCACGTATTCTCGAAACTTCGTAAGTCCTAAGAAGTTCGTAAGTACTAAGAATTTGCCTAACTGGGTTTCTGTTCATGTTAATTTTTTAACAGATCTTTTCTCACTAAAAAGTTCTTAGCTAATTAAGAAGTTTCGAGAATATAGGCCCTGTATAGCAAAATGTGTAAAGCAATATTCATTTGCTTCCCATTCCAGTGTTTTACTCCGTATCCGCTGTGCTTATCTCAGTCGTTGCTTCACTTTCAGGTATTTCGTTCTGCGTATCCTGTGCCTCATGTCCTGTACTTATATATCTACTAAGTTATATACATGTAGTTCATGTTCTATATACACTGATGGAAATCGATGGAATATATCTCGGACGATGGTGGCCACAATGCATACTATCGATGTCCTTTGTCATGGTGACGCTATTTCAGTTATTACAGATAACACGTCTCAGTATCTAAGATTATATATCATAGAAATAGTCGTAGGGAAGAATAACATTACACATATGCTTTAGATTGCTATCGTGTTGATATTGAATTATCTTCGAGTTTCTCTAATTGTTCGTATAGGAACCCCTTGATCGTATTTTTGTCTCTCTATATTTAGAATTTTTCGCGACGTTATTTAGACATCGATGTAGTGCCTCAAAGAAGATATTTTCAACACATCTCTGTGATTATTACATAACATAGTCTTTTCCCACGGAGTGCATTTCAACTATGCAGAACACATGTAAATTGATATTAAATCCATAGGCCAAAGTCCACGGTGTCCACAGTATTGTGAATGGATTAGCTTAAATTGCGAGGGTTTGTGTAGGAATTGACACAATAGCATCAAGATTATAGGCAGTGTTTGTTGACAATGTAATATTGTAGCTTGTCCGATGAATGAATTAGAATAAACGTGTTGCCATACATTCCCAATGTATGTGCATACAATAGGTACGCTGACAATAACCAGTCACTAGCAATCAACTTGTCTTTCTACATTGACATATGTGTGCAAAAATATAAAGTAAATTGAAAATGTTAATTTTAATTCGATTTTATTGAAACTGCATGAAGTTTCTTTGGCTTGACCTGGCTTCACCGGATTTACATTTTAATCTGATAGCAAATTTTGGCAGGCCAAATGCAGTGAAGCTTTCACCAAATGTTACTCCTCAAGAATTGAGATCAGTTTTTTTCACTCAAGGGACCCTATACGCACTCATAATATATTTACTAATTTGAAATTGGATTCATTTGAAATTGGTTTGTAGACCCAAATTGGTTTGTAAATTTGTCGACTGGAAATGATGTGTATATATTTATCTATTTTCTTTTTCATCCCTCTCTCCCTCATACTCTCTCGCCCATACCCTATATTCCTCTCTCTCTCTCTCTCTATATATATATATATCTCGCTCTCTCTCTCTATATCTCTCTCTCTCTCTCTCTCTCACACACACACACACACACACACACACACTAAGCTGTACATATATGATAATCCAGGGTGACTTAGTGACGTATGGTCGCCATTTTGAAACTCTAACTTCCGGGTATCAAGCCTTTGGGATCAGTGTTCCAAATTACTGCTGGCCCGCTGGTGCAGGATGTTCGCCAGTAATGTCACAAGGTCATGTATCGCCACGACGTTATGTCGGAGTGTCCTGGTATTGTGTTGGCACGTGAAGACATCCTCTGAACGCGAAGTCTCTCGCCACATCACAGCCTAACTAAACCCACTGCGTTGAATAACGTGACAGCCTGGGATGCTGTCGATGGTTGTTCTTCTCGAGTTGTTCCTCTTTGTGTCCTTGACACTTGAGGAACGTCTGCAGGGCGAGATGCTCCAGAAGCTGACGAGCTCTGTGTGGCATTCAGGAGACCACTAGCAGGTCACATTATAGGATGACCGTCTGGGATGACTTTCAAAGGTGACCATCTCGTTCACCGAGTCGTGGTAGAAAGCTGGAATGAAAAAGTAAAATATTAGCACGACGGTATAATTAATAGGAATGCTTCTATGTAGACATCCAAATGTAATATATATCTTACTGTCCTGTTGTCTCTGTTTCTGTAAATATTTCTTTATTACATTATTAAGTTTGATAACCTTTTTCCAATCCTTTTCTGATGAATAAAATATGTTCAAATCAAATGTTCTTATACCAGATAATGCAAAAGTACACCTATGGAAATGCATAGACTGAACATTATCCAAGTAGCCATTTTGAATTTAGCGACCATTTTGGAAAATATCCATATTTTATTGTACCTAGGTGAAGTTTGTGCTACTAAGAAGATGCTCTACTATACGGTGGAGATTATTTTACCCTGCAGTGACACAAAGCCTCGTTCTGAGTGTTAAACATACCTGACAGATAAGCTTCTGGGCGAGCCTCTTGTGTTGATAGTCCCACGCGAGGTCAAGTAGTGTTGACCTCTCTTCACGACCTTGACATCTGTGGATGAACTCCCTGCAAGCGGCACTGAGATCATCGATGCCATATTCTTGCGCTGCGCACGCCAGACCTACAAGAAAACGGAACAATGTTGTCAATCACATCTTATAAATGTATACTAGTATATATAATTTCATGGACGAAACGTAAGGTTTTTTGATTGAATTAATGTTTAACGTCGCGGCGGGAATATCTCACCCATAGGCGACGACGAAACGTAAGGAAATAGATGGTTTTGTTGTATGTATATTTTTAAAACTATATATATATAGTAATATCTTGTCAATCAGTTGTCAATTGTCTTCTTTGTACTTTGGTGAGAATATATTGTTTAACATTTATATTTCAAATAATTGTTTCTATTCCATTCGCACGTTAATTTGGATCATCAATAAAACACCTACCTATAACGTTACCGACGTCGACCTTGACCTTCCCAGAGTGGACAAAGGTCAGGAAGTCTCGGAAGTCCTTGACCTTGTAATCGCTAACGGTGATGGTGAGCTTCGAAGGATGACTCTGGTGGCGATGTTTCTTAGACTTCTTCTTGGTGGCTTCGGCCGTCTGCAGTCGCTGTTGCTGTAGAATGAGTTGGTACAATATCCTGAAAAAACATAAAATCAATATTTAAATACTAGCAACAGAAATGAACGTGTAAGTAGACCTACTTTAATATTCCCAAATGGACTTAGCATACATACTTTATTATGATATATCTATGACTCCCTAGTTACATGAAAACATTAATGGACTAGGAACTTTCTAAAAGAAGCTCAGAGAGATCCTCTTTAACCTTCTCCCTGCTGAATACAATCAAAGTGTTCTCTTTCTGCATGTGATCGGGCAACGTAAGTCGCCTTCAGCAGGGAGAGGGTTAACAGAGCAGCAAAGTGTATTTTAGAGGGGGCTCATAATTTCACCATAATACACACTACTTGTTTATTGAACAATATTTTCCAATTCTAGGGGGGCGCAAGCCGGGTGAGACCACCCCCACCCCCCTTGGATCCGCCCCTGAGTATACTATAGTATTCCTTTAACACTGGTCGTACCTGCTTCTTGTCGCCAGAATGGCCTTGACCCCATGAACCGGAACCTTCTTCTTGCCGACCAGGAAGATGACGTCACACATGTCCGGCATGTCTAGGATTAAAGCGAGGCTGTCCTGCAGGTCATCTGTGTTCCGGAAGGTCATGGTTCCACAGGAAGCAGCGGATGGGGACTGACGAAGGGAGATGATGGCGGTATGATGAGGCGATGCGTTGCTATAACGAGGTGCTGGGTTGTCTTCTTCGTCACTCTCAGAGTAGTCCGTGGAATCGTATCCAGAAGATGAAGAAATCTCAGCTGCTATGGAAGAAATATTCTTAATGAATTGGATATTTAGGAAATATGTTAAAAAGGACTTCCAATCATTGGACCAATGGCTCTATGTATCTCTATATATATTACAATCATTCTTGAAATTGAAACGCAATTATGTTTAACAAAATATACCACTATTGCATTGGACATTTAAGAACATTCGCTGTTCATAAGAAGCATAAATCAGCCTACATGTATACACAGTGTGAGACATTAACAAGAGAGATATCAAAGACATCAGGAACAATTAAATGACTTAGTAAAGCCCGGACCATGCAATCGCGGAAAGTAGTTGCAAATGTATATATAGAATTATTATTTTTTCTTAGACAATCGGTCTTTGCCAAAGTGCATTAGCTTAAACCGAGTGAATTTAGATAAGACATTGGCCATCGGGCCACTGCTAATGTCGCACACTGTATACATGTACGGTCAGTCAACGGAAGTTCTTTAATAATCGCCTTGCGCATGAAGAACACACGAGAATACCAAGTACCATCCTCGCATCACAGGGGTACCTTTAATTACGTTAACACTGAGCGTAATAAAGTATCCTTTGTGTGAGAGGATGACCAAGTGCGGGATATCCTTTCAAGAAGCTCTCTTATCCACTAAGATACCATAACGCTCTCTTTGCTGATACACTGCATAGAGAGCACTAGGGGATACGAGAGCTTCGTGAATGGATACCCATATTCATTATCAGCATTATGCTTTGTTATTGTAGAAATATATACATAGAAAAAATAATAAAATGTATGCTTATGTAATCTTGCAGTCATGAAATGCATCGATATCAAGTGTGATCCAATCCTAAATTAAAATACAATTAAAAATAAAAGTTCGAATCTGCAATTTATTGAATAACCGTTGTTAAAAGTATAAAACACAACACGATCCGTTCTCTAGTCTGTCAATAATGGTTACGGCAAATTAATACATTATCACGATGAAGAAAAAGGCTGAGAGGTATATCTTGATGTGTTTTTAATAGGCTGTTTTACACATATTATTTTAGTGTATTTTGCGGCGATGTGTTTTATGGTGGGAAGAAATATACTACATGCAAAACAACCAATACTAATATTAAACGCACAGTGTGGATTTACAAACATGTATTTGCCTTTCTAACATATAGAAAAAACTTGTGATTGAAATTATAAAATGCAGACAGTAGGACTACTACTACAATACAAAATCACAATTGCATTCATGGAGTCATTCTTTGATATAAATGGTATCACTAAACCACATATCTATATTTATACATGTACTTGAAAATATGCATAGGATAATAACATACAGTATTCTTCAAATAATGGATATCATTTTTAAATATGAAATATAGAAATGACATACCTTGAAATTCCATCTCTTGACATGAGTAATCCAGGCTATCAGACTCCAATAAGCACGTATGAGATTCCTGTCGGAGCATATCGATATTTTCCGGAAAGAAGTATGAATTAAATTCCAATGATATACTATAGTAAGTACGAAACACGACTGTATGTTCAGAATGATGTTGTCCGGTTTACTGTTCAATACTCAAATGAAACACATGTGCAACCCAGAAACTGTTATATACACGCTCTCAACTGTCAACACTTTGACAAGAGATGTCACTTTCACAACTGTTCTGTCACTCAAGAATCAATGTTGACGGTTCGGCTTCACGTGGTTATTTAGCCCGTGCCACGTGCTTTTGTTTTGACTGGCTTTGGAATACCACGTGACCATTGTATGTTGACCATTAGGACTAACTGTTGTCACTCAAACCCCGGTGACATAATTAGTTAATTGGGAGGTGCAAACTCGGCCACGAGGTACGGTTGTGTTTACGTTTAGGATTTCGGGTTTACATTACCCCGTGGTAAATGGGTCCACTTTGAACAAGGCTTAACGTGTTGCGAAGCAAGGATTACCCCTTGATTAACAGATTTACTACATCCTGATTGATTCCGAATGAGAAAACGATCATTGTAACAGCTGAGAATGTGTTTAATTGTTTAGAAAATGACCACTTATTGTGTCACTACCGATATGCTACGTCAATATTTGTTGAGGCGTTTCCTGAATTAGTATATTTCGAACATCCTTAAACCCAAACTCCTCACCCTACCTTAATCATCAACAGCGAAAGAAAAATAAGAAAGAATAAGATGCTTATTAGTAATTCAAAGGTAAAAGCATTTGGTTTTATTGTCGAAACAGCTAGAAGGCTTAACACTATACAAAATCCAACCAGGCTTCGATGTCGCTTCTATAGAAAATAATGTCTGCATTATTATTTATACCTGAAATAATGAATGAATAATGCAATTTGGAAATATACCCACTCAACTTTATAATGGTACTATACTATACTAATAGTCCAGTCAATCTAGCCCACAAAAGGAGGTAACCCACCATAATGTTGCAACAGAAATGTTTTCTATGTTTTTATGATTAGAATCTATTATGGACTATAATGTTGTATCATGATCATATACATACTATTATTTCTTAACCTGTGTAATACAGATTTTGTTTATTTAAAGAACTTTATTTCCCCTGTTTATTATTCTAAAGTATTTATATTTGTGGTTACAAGGAAATAAACACAGTGCGAATTCCAGTAACAACTTTGAAGTCGTCGTGTTGACCTTGACAAATCGCCATTAGTGTTAATGGCACACTTGATGCAGGCTTCACCGACTATTGTGGTAAGGTGGCATTGTATTGTAGAAATAGTATCCAATAAACTGTTGTGGTTGAATGAATAAATTGGTGTATAAAGCATCCTAGTATACACATTACAGTACAAGGATATATATACGTTCCGGCTTAACTTGTTTCATAATGTACATACATGTATACACCTACAGTTAACGTGGCCATATTATGTCTACTGTATTTATGGGTTTTTATCATCGACATTGGTAGCAGCTTTAAAATACAATACGATGAATGAATTGATGATGATAATTGTTTTATTGTTGTATTATTCTTCTAAATAATTAGCGCAGTGGTAGAACGTTGGACTTCGGAGCCAAAGACCCCTGAAGCCCGTCATCAATGTTCACGAACGTTTCCTCTCTGACTTCACAATAGTCTTTGGTCTCAGTATAAGTCAGTGTTCGCAGTTTTAATGCAACATTCAGCGCCATGGATAATACGAATTTCATATTACCCGAAACTGACAATCCGTTAAATAAGCGAAATAATCTTGAAAGCGTCTCTAAAGCCTAATTATTATTATTTTTTTAAACATACAGTAGACCTCGGATATACCAGCCTCGGATAAACCGGACACTCGCATATAACGGACTGAATCTGAAGTCCCAGGTCCCGTCTAACGCTAATTGCGGCA
>JAUTBZ010140538.1:0-12866 GCA_032361785.1 Lepetodrilus galriftensis | reverse complement strand
CGAGTGCACCGCTGTGCAAAATGACTAACAGTACAGTAGAGATGATGAACCTAGTTGATATCGCGGTTGACTGAGTCAAAGGGTGGACGTTTATTCCATGTATGGCACTTGGCTGAGCAAATTAGGCGAGCGTGTCTGCTGATAGATGGGTGATTGTAAACTCATACTAGTATGCGACTTTGGCAGCTACAACTTTATGACATCACAAAACTCCAGACAGATAAATGTTTTAACAGTATCCTTTGATTAATTGAAATCACTATTAAATAGGGCACCCCCATTGTATTCAGCAATTATAAGGTTAATTGTAAACTTTTTACGACTGACACCTATAACGTTAACTAGAGCACTGTTAAATACAACAAACTTTACGACATCACAAAACTACAGACAGACCAATGTTTTAACATTATCCTTGATTTAACTGAAATCACTGTTAAATAGGGCACCCCCAATTGTCTTCATCAATTAGAAGGTTAATTGCAAACGTTTTACGACTGCCACCTACAACTGTACGCCATTATAAAACAACTCCAGACAGACCAATGTTTTAACGTGTTCCTTGGATTAACCGAAATCACTGTTCAATGGGGCACCTGCGGCTGTCTTCGGTCATTAGAAGGTTAAGTCAGGCACAAGCAGAAGGCTCACCTGGGAATGTCTTGGTAAAGTCTTCCCTTGATGGGCCCTGAAAGGTGATTCATGGTCCAGAGAGACGTGGTATCCCTCGGTAAACACACATTCTGTGGGCACTCGGGAGCAATTAAATGTGTAAATTACAAGCTATCATGAGGGTATTTGTCCACACTGGCCGTGTGTGTACTCTTGTACTGCGGTCATGACCAAAACATGCCCAGATAGAGACAGCACGTCTTACAGGACGTCGCGGACATTGCAGATTGACTGAGGGGGGTCCTCTGACACGGGCACAACTTTGATGGTCATCACCGCTTGACACAGACATACAGCAACGTAAATAATGGTCATCGTCGCTTGTGATGTTAAGACTGACAACTAATGGTAATCGGTATTATTTTCTTCAGTGTGGGCTAGAAAATGTGGAATCATAATTAGTCTACCAGCGTGATTTCTAGAGTGTACGGGTTTTTACCAACCGACATTTCTCCTATACTCTGTATTATTATTATTATTATCATCATCATCATCATCATCATTATCATCATCATCATCATCATCATCATCATCATCATCATCATCATCATCACCACAACCACCACCATCACAACCACAACCACAACCACCACCACCACCACAACCATCATCACCACCACCATCATCATCATCATCATCATCATCATCATTATTTACTACCGAAAGGTATGACAATCCATGTAGATTAAGACTAACAATTTCGAGAAAATACCTACCTCTTGAGTCTTGTTTGTCCAGACGTATTGGAATTTGCCATCTTGGTTATCAACTACAAAGGTAGACAACTGATTGTCCAGCCACTGATCGCCAGATAGACAGGAAATAAGGTCAGCAAGTGCAGATCTTAAGATAGTCTGTGGCTGTTCTTTTGTGCGTCTTCCTCACTCGTAATGAGAGCGGGTTTCCAGAGACTGTTCTTAAGCCCCGGTGAGCACGACGTTAGACAAGTACTATAGGCCCTAGGCCTACTACTATGAACTGTAGGTTCATATCATTTATACATCATATTCTTCACACGTATCTGAACATCTACAACGTGTCACTGTGCTAAAACGCCGTAGTGAAAGTGTTATCAGTTACTTTGTGAGTTATTGTATATTTTGCATTTAAATTACGCCACCGATACATATTTAGCCACCCGTTCCGCAGAGCGATCGTAGCGCTGTACGTAAGAGTCGTAATTCCAAATAGGCTACAGGCCTACGTATAGGAGTTACGACTCTCGTCTACTACTATTGCTCTATGGAATGGGGGCACTTATGGGGGTCCATTTTCGACACGTTCTTGCGATCTTCGTAGCCTAAGAACTTACGTAATATTTTCATATCCCTATACGAATCTTTGAGATTGTCGTACGATCGTACGAACATATTCGAGAATAGCCCCCGTTCCATAGAACGATCGTAACGCTACGAGAATCGTAACTCCTTAGCAACTCCATGTTAACGTATAGGAGCCATGCCTCTTGTAACGTTACGATTGTTCTGTTGAACGTGCCCCAGATATTAAAGAATATGTTATTACTGGTGAGATGGTTAATGAGCGATGATAGTACACGCACCTGCAAGTTATACTAATGTCTACATATTATTGTCTACACTATAGTAATACAGAGCTAAAACGTAGAATCGGAACAGAACAAATAAACTCGCCAAATCATAAATCTCCAAACAGTGGCTCCATTGATAACTATTTTATTAACTCCCGTCATCTTTGATGTGACGTTGAGACGTCGCGTTCTACTCTCTTCGTGTTGTATTCTGTAAAGTAAATCAGCCGATGTTAAGATCGCGCCTCGAGATGGAACTGAAATAGAAGGCATGTGCGGCCACAGACAAGCGGAAAGTGTCTCAGAGACGATTCTGTGAGTTTAGATCCATTAAGAAATTTACATTTTTTTTGTTGGTCTAATAGTTGGGTTATTTTTTCGAGTCATCGCATTAGCTGGCTTATCTGAGAAGCTACATGACGTAACGCATTACAATCTACATGTAACAGAAAGTTGTTCATTAACCCACAGTAATTAAGGACACAAACGCAAGTTGTTAATTAATTTCAAGCATACAGTATGCCTATATTTTGTTTAACGACATGCATTAATTACTGAGGGGAATTTATGTATTAAAAAAAACTTATATATATTAGGGCAAACTGTTTTTCCCCCTCTGTTACCCTACATTTAATGTTTTGTCAGGTCACGATGACCGTCTGACAGCGTGTTCCAATGTAACGTATACTGTTCCGACAAACTTTGATTACCCTCTCACCCCGAGCAGAGTGGGTTGCTCCTTTTAAACATCTCCACACAAACATAAGAACTTTCCAAAGTGGCCTCTAACGGGGGGTGACTCAATCCACGCCGAGGGGGTACTATTTGCTTTAGTAGGTGGCACCACACTCTGAACATGTGTGGGCACGATAGGGTCAACACGTGGATCAAGCGAGGGCTATTTACACTGTAAGCAATACGCTGACCATACCTATATCACGGGACCACGTGACGGAGACTGGGCTCCTGTTTACGGACTAACAGTAAGTGTTCCGCGCTTCAAATGAGGAACCAGTTTAAAGGGACCTCTTATAAAAAGTAGACCAGAGCGCGATAATATGATGCAGGAATGGTCTGTTTACTTATTTGTGTAGAGAATGCGGATTTGTGTTGGCGCGATGGTTGTGGCCCCATGATGACCCCTTAGACCTATTGTCAGGATAACGTACTACAGACCTGAGAGAGAGAGAGAGAGAGAGAGAGAGAGAGAGAGAGAGAGAGAGAGAGAGCGAGAGAGAGAGAGAGCGAGACAGAGACAGAGAGCGAGAGAGAGAGAGCGAGCTCGAGAGAGAGAGAGAGAGAGAGAGAGAGAGAGAGAGAGAGAGAGCGAGAGAGAGAGAGAGAGGGAAAGAGAATGAGAACGAGCGAGAGAGAGCGAGCGAGAGAGAGAGATAGAGAGAGGGGGAGGGAGGAAGGGAGAAAATAAACTAGTACATCATCGTAATTCAATCAAATACGTACGAATGCTCTCCTTCCGATATCGTAACAGTCCAGGGGCCATGTTCCCGAAGCTATCGTATACACATAACGACATCGTAAGCCTTCGTGAAGGAACATTTGATGATCCCGAAAGAGTCCAATGTTCCTCCACGATGTCGTTACGTGTACGATAGCTTCGGGAACATGTCTCCGGGGTATCATTTCTCAAACCTCTCTTATCCACTAATTTAGAGACCATTGTGCTGTCCTTTGCAGTGTGTTTTCTATCGGCTAAGAGAGTGTTTTAATGCTCTCATAGTGGATAAGAGAGCTTCGTGAAAGGATATCCAGGTTCCTAGGTTACCAACATTTGTTTTAGTAGGGCAACGAATACATGCTCAACTCAAAGTTTGGTTCACAAATTCATGAGATCGTACTTATCCATTATTCATTCATTGGTGCCTGGCTCCAGAGACGGGATTTGAACCCGGGGATTTGGCTCCGAAGTTCAAACGTTCTACCATTGTGCTACCACCCGCCACCCGACTGATTATATATATATATTAGGATCTTTTAACTCACACACGTAGATGTCTTTTAAATATAAAGTACCGCCGATTCATTTATGTCTTACTCATGAAGGAAGTTAACGAATATGGGCCAAATCGTATTTCATTATTAAAAATATTACGTGTGTGTGTGTGCGTGTGTGTGTATGTGTGTGTGTGTGCGTGCGTGCGTGCGTGTGTATATATTTGTGTGTGTGTGTGTGTAGTAATCATTTCTCTTTGTTTAGGGTATACATGAATGCATTTAACTTGGGGAACAGGATATGTTTAGCAATATGGAGGCCTACAACATAAGCTGGAAAAGGAATATGCGGGGTTTCGGTATTTTCAAAACATCCTGTAATTAGGCCTATATCATAATCACTAGCCTCCATACCGTCTATCGGTTCAATGGCCCACAAATAGGAATAGCCATTACAGTATTCATTTTGGACGGAATGACCCAGGTATTGGATGAATGAAACTTGAGGCAGCCTGTGGCTGTGTTTTAATGAATACCATTCCAAAATACATGTTTTCTACGTGCTCCTTGGGTTCGGAGGTGGACCAAAAACTCGGTATGGTATGTTCTGAATGATCGCCTACTCTCACATGTGCAGAACATTACGGACATTGCCTCATGTTCTCAATGGCGTGTCACCATTGCGAGTTTTCTTAACCTGTTGCGTTGCGCATTAGCCTATGTTATGTAACTTAATACTGAAGTTTGTCCAAGAGTTTCGACACGCCTTTGATCTCGCTACAAACTGCGTCAACGTGGTTGGTGAAACAAAATTCAGGTAAGGGGCCCGTTCCGGTACCCCCGTTCCACAGAACATTCGTAGCACTACGACAGTCGTTACTCCTGCACGCTATAGCATAGAGTTGGTAAGGAGTTACGACTCTCGTAGTGCTACGATTGTTCTATGGAATGGGCTCCAGGATGAGGATTTTTATTTAGCAATACTCTGCGGGAATGGTAGCCTACTCCTGACAGCTAGTCCTGTAGGTAGCCTACTCCTGACAGCTAGTCCTGTAGGTAGCCTACTCCTGTACGAGTAAAATCTAAAGTATTACGAAATAATTTCGGAAGTAATTATTTTACTTGTCATCGTTGAGATGTGCTTTCTTTAACTGTAGTTTCTTCCATTATCTCAAAAGGCGGAAGCCACTTGTGTGTTTCAGCATCTGTTCCAATAACAGGTGTTAGCAAAAGAAATATGATTTTTGACACCTCTTCCAGGCTAGTGATAATTTAATAGATAGTTCTTCAGTCGTGGAATATGCGCATTGCACCAAATACCCGGTACTGAACTAAATTCATTTCTTAACCACGGCGGAACTGTCTTCAAGAACATTATTTATATATGATGATTAATGGCAATTAAGATATGGAAAAATCAACAGAGGGACAGATAGACATACAGACAGACATACAGAGAGAGAAAGAGAGAGTGGGAGAGAGAGAGAGAGGGGTGGGGAGAGAGGGAGAGAGGAAGAGAGAGATAGATAGAGAGAGAGAGAGAGAGAGAGAGAGCGAGTGGACTAGAGAGAGCAAGTGGACGAGAGAGAGAGAGGGGAGAGAGAGAGAGAGAGAGAGAGAGAGAGAGAGAGATAGAGAGAGAGAGAGAGAGACACTTACACACACTGTATAGAAATCTTGCTCCAAATTCCAATTTCAGACAAATTATTGTTTCACTTTATAGACAGCAAATATGTTTTTAAACTCTTCTTTAATTATTTGTACAAGAACGTTGTATCGTGAGTAGCTATTGAGGCCACACAAGGAACATCACGCTAGAGAGGTCGTGTTTTCTTGTAGTCGTTCTCTGGCACTGTTCGTATAATACTCTTCATCCGTGGCCCAAATAATGATGAAAACAGCGTCAAGTAATATATATAGTATATTGCTTTCTCTATTATTCGCTAGATTTCTTCTTCAACTTTCCTTGTATTGGTAAATTATGAAAAGAACAGTATTACTACTGCCGAAAATACCATGAATGAGAAACCCTGACGGACACGGGAAATAAACCGCAACCGACTTCGAAGGTGTTCTTCAAATTGTCATTTGTTTGAGGTATGCATTCTCGATTTGTTTGTAAAAATGTTTTGACATATAATATACTTTTTTAAATGTTATTCAATAATTAAATTAGCTATCTTTTAAAAAACCAGTATAATCTTTTCTCTGTTATTTGACCTTCCGTTCTCTCCTATACTCCTATACTCAACAACACTATATTTACAAGCCAGGGTATCTTAGCCACTAAGGGACCATAGCACTCTCTTAGCAATGTATTAGCTATCGGCAAAGAGAGCGCTATGGTCCCTTATAGCGCTTAAGAGAGCTTCGAGAAATGATACCCAGATAGCTTCATATTATTTAAACAACAAAACATTTCCAAAAGTCTACACGCTCTAGGTATTCTTCAAGAACATTCGGACACATTGGAAGAAGAATGGCACCAGATTCCTCAACCCGAGTTCCGAAATGTTGGTCCATGGAAAGCTTCGACCTTTAAGTTATTTTGTTGAGTATATTATATACGTTTTACATAGCCTACGTCTGATCGCTCTTAACAGTATAGAGAGTAAGCTATTCGGTCGGGGAATAGAATGGAAAACGGACCGTCGGTGCGGCACATGTTGCAATCCAATACAATAACTATTACAGACGCACGCACACATTTAACAGCGCTCTGTCTGGCGACCTAAAGTGTAAACTAATACGGGACATGTTTAGTTATAATAGAGGAGGTAAAGTAGTATATACTAGTATCACGTGACAAATTGCGCTACGTGGCTGATATTATGTGTGGAGTAGCCCTATACTACTGTATACGTATTACCACACAGGACATGTTCTGGGGGCTTTATTCTCTAACGTTCTTACGAACTTCTTAACCTAAGAACAGTTCGTAGCTATACCATAAATAGAGGATATTACACGATGTTCTATTTAATATCAACATCATGTCCCTCGTGAAATAATGTTATAAGTTCATTAACATCCTTTTAACGTCTTGAAAGGCAGTTTGGATTGTACACTCCCCAGAGAGTTGATAAGGAAATTGAGAGCACACTAATTATTTGACCGCGGCAATAATTTAAAAGTGCTATGAGCATGCTTAGAGTGTAGACTTGATGCAATATAAATGTTCACATTATGATTATGATTATTATTATTATTATTATTATTATCCAATACCTATAGGTTTGTACATTGATATTGCCATACTATGCCTATCATTGGTGCAGTATTGATAAAGGAATACTTATAAGAGTCCATGTCATTGGGTATATGATGATTCACGCGTGCTCATATTTAAGACAAATGTTGCAAATAAGCTACTTTATTAAAGATAATGATCAAACCACATGTAATTATACAGTCTGTGGTTTAAAATGGTTCAAAAAGTAATGTAACACTTAAATGTCGTAGATAAATCAGTGCACGTGACTTGAAAGCACACTAGCGCCACCTAACGAATTAGCGTCATTACTTCTCTCCCCTATGTAAGACGGCTCCTGGAATTAAAGCACCTGTTACGGAGCACTGGGAGGTAGCGCGGGCACGGCAGGGCACCTTTAATTACCAGCATGGAGATGAAGTCGGTTTATCAGTAGACTGTCTGTACCAAGGATACCAGAGCGATATGGTAAGACATACAAAAGTAGACCAAAGTACCGGTAGGCCTACACTCTAGATTTCGAAGAATTTACATGTGCATATCAGGAAATTGCGATATCCCCTTACCTACAAAATACCCTCATCGACCACCCCACCCCACCTCACGCCACCACACCACACCACACCACACACCACACCACACCACACCACACCACCCCACCCACGTCCTCATTTTTCTAATGGAAAAAAGAGGGAGGGGAGAAGAAGAAGATGATTAATTTATGATGAAGATGAGGATGATTATTGATGATAAGTCATGATTATGATGATGAAAAGGATGATGTTACTGCTGCTGCTGCTGCTGTTGATGATGATGAGACAGAAGAAGAAGAAGATGATGATGGCGATGATGATGATGATGATGATGACGATGATGATGATAATGGTGATGATGCTGATGATAATGATGATGATAATGGTGATGATGATGATGATGATGATGATGATGAAGAAGAAGAAGAAGAAGAAGAAGAAGAAGAAGAAGAAGAAGAAGAAGAAAGAAAGTGGAGGAGGAGGAGGAGAAGACGAAAACGGAAGAGAAGAAGAAAGAGGAAGAAAGAAGAACGAAGAAAGGGAAAGGATAAGAAGACCAAGAAGAAGGAAAGGAGAGAAGAAAGAATAAAAAGAAGTAGAAGAAGAAAAAAAAGAAGAAAAAGAAGAAGAAGAAGAAGAAGAAGAAGAAGAAGAAGAAGAAGAGGAGAGGAGGAGGAGGAGGAGGAGTATTAGGAAGAGGAGGAAGAAGAAGATATTTAAAAATATTAAGATGGACGAAGAAAACATTCGAATTCGTATGGCTGAGAATGTTCCTAAATCCAAGGACAGCTATATAGTTGTCATTAGGACGATGCCTGAGAAGCAACTGTATTGTATTGTGTTGTGAGGCAGACCATCAGAAGGTGATTTCGCCGTTCTCACTAGGATCAATTCTAAAGGCCACTATTAAATCCAACTTATAGCACTTGCAATGCTTCTCAATTACGTATTATCCTTGATTTTGTTTGGTTTGATCCAAGGTTGCATCACTTCCTTTTTGTTTAGGATCAGATTTGTTCATTAAAAACATCACTTGTGTTAAATGTTGAAATACTCTAATTACTTCATCGTGTATTGTAATGGACGCTGACACTTGATCAATGCTTCATTACTTCCTTATTATTACATCATCTGTTAAACGTATTGGGGGAATAATGGAAGAGGCTATCAGAACATCACTACAACTGGCGATTGACGTTAAGGTCTTGTTTAGATGCTTTCGTGACTTCTGTTAATTAAATGTTGACTTTTTCATTGGTGCTTGAAGTAAGTGGAATCATGGATGGCTGTTTCCGGTTTGGGGGTGCACGAGTCAAGTGTAGTCGTCCAACCTCCGACCCCTCCGCCCTCCTGTCATTGTTTTCACCCATCAATATGTCAGCTCGATGACGAGCAGACGACAATAAGGATTAAGATAACACTTTCTCTCTGACAGATTCCGATTTTAGTGATATGCAAATGATTGAAATCTGCAAATATTGACAGGCTGCCAGTGGCAGTCGTAGAACTAATTTTAAAATTTAAATTTAACACGTGCTTTAAGTGAACGAGGCGGCGAATGACAGGCAAAAGGCTCTATGACAGAGAGAGACGCTAGCGGACTTACAAATGGGCCACCCGGGGTCGTAGAAACCTCCCAATATTGGTTGAAAGGCGACGTGGTGATTTTGTAATAAAACAGATTACAAGTTAAAGACTCCCGCTCGAGTAGCGAGCTGTAGCGAGTCAATGGTGTTGTTCGCGATCTCAATATCGCCGCGTTCCTATGAAAGAGCTTCCTGGGTGTACAGAAACATGAACAAAGCGTCCAACTCGCGGAGCAACGAATCCGAAAATGATAGATGGCCGCTGTCACTTCATTATACCAACCATAATAAAATGTTCATCTGCGAAGGGAGGCTATTTCAAACGACTTGAGACTGCTTCGGAACTTTGACAGGGCTAGGGTTTGGACTACAAAGCGTCCGTGGCGGGAATAGACTAACTTGGAAGAAGACCTGAGAGGGCAAATAACTCTCAACACAGTCGCACAGCTTCATTTGAAGGGCTCCCAGTGTCCGAGACAACATTCGGGCGGAAAATTAAGAACCCCGGCCGCGTTTGCCGGAATATGAAATGATTGGTTTATCAACTCCCATTGAAGCACGGCCTAAATGTGTTGACACTGGGCCTCCATACACTCTTGATGAGAGTTTTATGAGCGAGCGTGTTTTCAAGCCTCGCATCTAAGTCGAAACTATTTGGGCTTTTGTGATTGCCGCTTTTGAAGGAAATAATTTATTAACATAAACTTTGAGCCTAATGCAATGAGGCTGATCCAGATAGGCGGTGTCTGAATTACGTGACACAGAGAAAGATGATTGGAGATTAGTAATGATTCTACTTCTGACATTTGAATTCATATCGATGGTAACGGTCGCTTTAAACGTTGTTACCGAAGAGTCTTTGGATATCCCGTGTCCTATAACAACGCGTCATAGTGTACATGAACTTAAATAAGCTTTGTAGAACTTGACTATCGGGAATTATGTTGGCGGTTGCTCATTGTACTTAAAAGAGCGCCTTAGTGAAAAACGAAACTTTTGCTAACATAGTATGAATATTAAAATGTCCCTAATGATGTTGCTCTGTGGCTAACCAGAGGTGGGTACGTGTGATGGGTGATAGGGGATCAAAACCTGAAGTCCTGTACGTGCTCGATGGCTGGGAATGTTCACAAGGCACGTGAACCCACATTACTATCTAGGCCTATATATATAGTTAAGTGCTATATAGTATTCAATACATGGTTAAGATTTGCATCATAAGGGAATTATTTGTGCATCATAAGGGAATTAGTTTTGCATCACAGAGGAAGAACTCACACATAAAACAACATTTGACAAAACAACAACGCGAGGCAGAACGTGTCCATAGGAGACACTAACATTATATATACATGTATTATTACTTTACTGTTAACATTTGGATATCAAAAACATTATTTTTTAAGTAGATTTTCTTTTGGACGTCAGTATATATATAATACATACAAATGATGAACGACTGTAAAAGAAAACACGAGGGACTAAAAACTATGTACTCTGAGAGGCGATAAGAAGAGCACTAATACTTTCATTTCATCATAACCGTTTAGTTATACTATATATAGTGTAAAATTCTACGGAACATACATGTTTATATCTAAGTGCAAATACTAGTACTCATTTCGGGTATTTTTTTCCAAACATATAATTTGTAAACTCCTTGAATTTACGGCAACACTCAATCTCATTAAAATCAGATCTCAGCCAGCTGAGTATCACATAATTATCTGTTTGAGCGTTAGTTATACGGATCTTATTTTAATTTTATTGGGCAACACTATGACATGTATCTCTTTCATTCTTAATCTTTCCTTGTTCTCTCCCCATCTATACGTCATTTCCCTTCTCTTGCAGCAGTGTTCATTAAAAATAATAGAATCACGGTTGGTTGACATATTTGATGGTCATGGGTGTTTTACCTGAAAGTACACGTGTATGTACATTTGATTTGTCTACACAATTATACTAGGAAACAACCTACATTAATTTCTCCGAATATTCCACTGGATTTTAATATTTTCATATTTTAAAAATAAATCTGGAAACTGTATTTGTGCAGTGTTTGTTATATGAATTAATTTCAATGTGTTGTTCGCGGTTATGGTGAAATTTATTGAAAGCAATCGCCGTGAACCCTCCGAAAATATGCCATGCGGATTTACGTTAGTAAGTTATATACACAAAAAGTATGTGGTATTATATAATATTCATACCAGGTGTCATGGACTTCCACTTAAAACATCTGTAGCACTATTTACCACTATGATTATGCCAATAGTAACCATATGGAGCCGAGATGTGTGGATTTCAACGAAGAGAAATAATCGAGAAGGTACAGACTAGGTATTTCAAGAGAATTCTGGGATTGCCGTTATCAACACCATGCAAATGCTGCTATTCTCGGAGAATGTGGGAGAAATTCGCTTTATATCACTTAGGTCACAAAGTGTATCTCTTATTGGATAACACTACTATACATGGACACTAATAGATTTAATAAAATAACATACCTTATGCTGTATAATTTTGATTGTTACAATAGAACTAATAAAATAACATACCTTATGCTGTATAATTTTGATTGTTACAATAGAACTCATAACATAACATACCTTATGCTGTATAATTTAGGTTACAAATGCAAAACGTATCGTTTTCCAGTTTCGATTTTTAAGGACAATTATATCATATTAAAGATCTATAGGTTATATGCATATTCCGCTTATAAATCTGTGTTAAATGTTGAATTGTAGTTTTAAAGCAATAACCGTTCTGTTTAAATATGCATTAGCAAAATTTAGATGTAGCTGTTATAATTCAATATGTTGGTGAAGAATATCATGTGTCGCTATTGTAGCAAATGTGGTTATCATTTCGTTGAAAATTATACATGTCCAGATACTATACGAAATCTGTCAAAATACTTATTTTATGCATTCAAACTTGACCCGTCATTACATATTACTGAATTGTAACATGTTCTATGGGTCTGTGGCCTTGAAGAAAAACATGATCTCTCTCTATACATGTGTATACACAAACTATAACCCTGAATACGCAATCATTAGCACAAAAACAAATACTAGTATATAATTAGAATGATTGCTAGGACGATATATAGGCCTATTATATATGTGTCGCTTCTCACTCAAAATTCAAATTTACTACACGGCTGTTTTATTTGTTGCAATAATAATAATAATATCATATCTACCCCCTCCCTCTCTCTCTCTCTCGCGCGCGCTCTCTCTTTCTCTCTCTCTCCACCTCCCTCTCTCTCTCTCTCTCTCCCCCTCCCTCTCTATCTCTTTCTCTCTCTCTCTCTCTCTCTCTCTCTCTCTCTCTCTCTCTCTCTCTCTCTAGAG
>JAUTBZ010140527.1:0-12869 GCA_032361785.1 Lepetodrilus galriftensis | reverse complement strand
CTCTCCCTGCTGAAGGTGTGTTAACTTGCCCGATCACATGCAGAAATAGAACACTTTGATTTTATTCAGCAGGGAGACGGTTAAACTCCATGACCACTCACTCACTCACTCACTCACTCACTCACTCACTCACTCAGAAACAAGTATGGTACATAGCTTTGACATATATAAAACATTAGTCTATGATTAGTATTTTTCAAAAATGCATTTTCTAAAAAATATAAAAAATAAAAGATTTTTAAAGGCTCTAGCCTTAGATTTTCAAAGGAAAAGAGAAATAAACAATTCTCGCGAATACTTCGGAATAACTATGGTAGCTATACCCCTGGTACATTTTAAGACGCTACTGCCATCTAGAATACTCACAACAACTGATAACGAATACTTGGAATATAATATTATGTCAAACTAAGGATAAGGAAGAAATGACAAGGGTATACAGTGTAGCATGTGTATATACACACCCCTTTAACTCTGACACGTCGACGACAGGTGAAGTGTGTTTATTTCACTCACAGTGGATTATCAAGGACATCGTTGTACACGCACCCCTTCAGCTGCCCTACAAGATGGCTGCCAAGCGATAAGATGGCACCAGGCTTGGTCTGTTATCGCTAAACTCTTATTCAACACCTACTGATAAGATAAACCATGAGAGGCCTGTTGACACTGTACGGCCATTAGGATTGAGCACCGGGAATCATATAGTAGAGTGGAGAGTGCTGTTGACTACGTCATTTATTGAGGAGCATTTAGTGAGAAGCGAACATGCTACTTGAATTGTCTTGACCTAACATAAACAAATAAAAAGATTAAAAAAAATGTTTTACAGTACCATAAGAGCAAAAAGTTGACTACATTATTTATTGAGGAGCAAACATGCTACTTAAATTATATTTAAAGGCTCGCTCACGCAGGTCGATCAGTCGTACGACGAGTCCAGTTCGATTGGTCACATGTATGTTCACAAGGTGCGATTCAACACATTGCTACAACCAATCGACCCATGTAAGTCCACCTTACGTCTTGAAGCAAGATCTTATAAAAATATATAAAGAAGTAATAGCAAATAAAATGTATTATTTGGTCAGTAAAATTGTCTGCATAAAACATAATTTATTTGCAATGGTATAAGGTACTAGTATAAGGTAACCGAAGCACTATGACAGTGATAAGGAGTTGTGTCTCCCTTGATTCTTGTAGTTCTACGAAAGGGTCGTACCAATAGTCTGGGCGTATATCGAGGTTTACATCGTTTCCTGCTATAGTAAAAGCAGGACAGAGTTTGGCCTGGACTACGTACAGTATGAACATTTTGTGAAACGCAGGTCAGGAAACTGAGGAAATTCGGATCATAAATGGTACAATGTGTTTTTTAATTTATGATAGTAATGTTTATTTTGTCAGTCTGATGTGGGGAACAAGGAAAAGTGAACATTTCTGATAAAATTGTCAGCATGTGATGTGTGGGTCGATCATAAATTATTGTTCACAATACAGATGTCAGCATTTAAAGGGTAATTCATATAACCTTTACGATGTTTTCTTTTCCATTTCTTAATGGATTTGCATTTTTGTTATTATTTTCATTATTTTTTATTTTCATTATTTTTTTTCCCTCCTTAAATTATATCATGTATGCAATGCTACCTTGCAAGTACATGTAAATCCTTTAAGTAAACTAAAATAATGTTTAGATAATTATTTAAAGGGTAATTCATATAACCTTTACGATGTTTCCTTTTCCATTTCTTAATGGATTTCCATTTTTGTTATTATTTTCCTTTTTTTAATTTATTTTTCCTCCTTAAATTATATCACGCATGCAATGCCACCTTGCAAGTACATGTAAGTCCTTTAAGTAAACTAAAATAATGTTTAGATAATTATTTATTTTGACGTAATTACTGATTATATTTTCCTAAACATTATTTTCCTAAGCATTTTTTCTCAGCATTCTACTTGACATTTAGTACTTTTGATATATGTATGTATGCATGTATAGGTACTGACAGTTTAGCGATTAATAATTTATCACAAGATTTCTTCTAGTGGAAGGAGGTTTAATGTACTAGAAGGAAGGCCTCTAAGAAAATTAAGAATTAATATTTAAAATGTATTTAAAGCCAGATGTTTAGAGATTGAGTAAAAGTTGTCAATATATCTTTCACATTACTTATCAGTGAACTAATGTTTTCCATTGAAATGGAAATTGTTGTAGCATAACCTATCTCATGACGATAAGGATGAATTGCACCTTTAATTAGAAATGCCAGTGGCAGGGCCGCTTTAACGTGTGTATTGATAAGGATATAAAGAAACTCATTTCCAGTGAAATCTAGAATCTCTCTGAAGCATGAATATGATTCATCAGACTGCAAATTGTGAAAGTTGCAATGCACTTAATTAAATGGAGTATCTATTGGACAATTTAGATTGATACTCTGAAATGCATTTGAGGCAGAAATGGGTTTCTGAAGTAGAGAACTGATAATAAAATAATCATTTTATTTCTGCAGGCATGACCAATGATGAAGTTTGTTGTAAATGTATGTTTACTTTGTGTATAAATCGATGTGGTTATGTAATACTATCATACATTCATCATATTTTCAATTATGAATGCTGTTGCATATTTAAGAATTTAATGTGCAACATATGTGGATTTGTGTTAAACAATTCTCGTTCTAAATAATATGACAACAATTGGTTTTAATATTTTCATAATTCAAGACTAAACTTTATAAATTATTGTTTTCCCCTTTATTTCATCAAAATAAATCATTATAGTATTATTAAATTATAAATATAAAAGAGAATGATAAAAGAAATTGCAGTTTATTTGATGATACAGGCACACCATTCAGAATTCAAACCCCAGAACCATAAACCCACTGTACTACCCACTACCCACTGTACTACCCGGGTACTACCTGGTGTAGTTAATCTCATCTACCGTATCTCAAATAATTTATTTACTATGAAATCACATGCATAATTGATTCATTTTTCATGAAAAACCAGCCATTGTTACAAGATATTGTTATCGAAGATGGCTTAGGTACCTTATTTTCTTTATTTATCAGCTTTACAAACTCCATGGTGGTTGAACAAGAATAATTCATCCAATGGGATCATTTCCTTCTATTCTCTTCCTTTTCACATAAATTTACAACCAATCAAAAAACATGTTATCCAATCAGGAAATATTGGTGTATAATCATTTATTCATCATCTCCTTTTTACAGTTGTCATTCTTTATGCTTGAACAAGTGCTTGAAGTTGCAGATGTAATGAAAAGTTCTGGTTAATTATTCATGTGACATATAAAAGACTTGTCAAGCAGATAAAGGAAGATGTGTTTCAAAGAAAATATTCTTTTACTATTAGTTATTAGCCATAAACATTTTCACTTTAAAATTATATTTTTATGTTATTTTTAAAATTTATTTAATTTTTTAATTATTTGGGGTTTAGAGCTACTTTCAAGATGCTTTCAGTTATATCACGGCTTGTCAGTTCAGAGCAGGAGGAACCTGCAACATCCATAGCGCTGAATGTTGCAGTAAACCTGCCATCCTCAGCTTCTCCCTGCTAAATAAAATCAAAGTGTTCTATTTCTGCATGTGATCGGGCAACTTAAGTCGCCTTCAGCAGGGAGGGTTAAATAGACACTTTCAATTCAATCATTTTTGTCTCTCAACATTTCAACTTAAAGAATTATATTAAATAAATATCAATTTAGGATTCATGCAAATTTGCCAAATATTACAGCAAATTTCTTCGTAATTATTTTCTTTCAAATAATATTATTCAGATTTAATAACGTTACATTACATCTCCACATAAAGCACTTTAGGTTGGCAATATAAATGTCAAGAAAGTTTTATTGCAAGTCTTGGTGAAACGGCAGATATATCGAACACGTTGATAACAAACAGGGCCACGTTCCACAGGGTCGTAAATCTTTATACGTGGACAGCGAGTTACGACTCTCGTAGCGCTACGACCAGTCTGTGGACCAGAATCAGACGCAGAGTCAATACTCAAAACATGTACATACTGGACCCAGTCTGTCGTAAACTACGATTATTAAACTTCAGCGAGTGCGTAAATCTACCGCAGTGATTATTTTCGTATTTGAGTCCGATAAGAAATCCTCTTAACTTGATACAAGAGTGTATATGTCTTGTTTGAGAGGTATAATTTGTGTAGCAATAAACTAACCATATATTTGAAGTAGAATTTAGTATACCACATAGTATTTAAGTAAGATTCTGAATTAAAGGCTTCCAAATTTGACATTTTTATTTTCAAAGTTGACATATTTATGTATAGAATATTTGTATATAGGTAAGCATATGGAAGCATAGAATTTTATTAGATGTAACCTCATCACAAATGAGTGAAAGATTCCCGCAGTGACGTTAAACTCCATAATCACTCATTCAATCGACGTAACCATTTTATTTTTTCTTTAGATCAGATTAACATTTTCTGTGCTAATGGCAATCTGAGATGTCCTATTTAAAGGGACACTGCATGTTGATGTATTACATAGTACTCAGACAGCTTTCATTGAAAAAGATACCATCCCTCTTATCAAGACATTATACGATTGGAATAAGTGATAAGGCCAAATTGGCGTAATCGTTTCTTGGCCTCCGAGAGTGAATTCATAAATATAGCATCAAACAAAGAAAACCTATTTCATATTGATGCCAATGTTAAAAGCTCTTTCAGTGATTTAACATCAGGGAGTTCTTGAAAATATGTAATCTATCTTGTGGAAAGCAGTATAACGGAGATAAGACGGCAAGATTAGTACTTAGGGAAGTATCGTATGTTTTATTGATCATTTCCAGTGTTTTAGGTCGCATTTGACTGCTTTGATAAGAAAGACTAAAAGCAATATGGCAAATGATGATGACAACATGTAGATGTTATTTTGGATTCGTAATAAAGAAAATGTCCAGAAAATGTATCAGTGGCAATGGATACCCTGGGAATGGGAGGCTTTGACAAAATAGGAAATGTTGTTCTAATAACCCAAATGAAAAAGAAACGCATTACTGGGCCTTTGTACTCAATGGATTATATGAATGATATATCGTTTCCCTGATGACTCATCTCAGGTGGAAAACATATTTTTAATAATTCCAAGTCTAGCTGTGTATCAATTCAAACAATTGTCTTTTCTGTTTCAGTAGCTATTAATATTATTCCATTTGAATTTAATTATTAGATATCTGAATAATTAATAATACTGCCTTTTCATTAAGTAATTATATATTTTTTTCCATTTCAAATTTATTTATTCTGTGACCAATATTGGATAGACAGACATCTAGTAAGTCTCAAAATAAAGCAAAACACTTTAACATGAAATTTATCAATAATAATTTATTTGTACGTGATTTTATACCTTTTGATTCCTTTTTAAATCGTAACTCTTTGACCCTTTAATGGAAATCCGAGTGCAATGCAAACATTCAAACTAAAACTGAATTACATTAGCAAACAGAATAACATGACTCACTTAACATCCAATTCTAAAAACAGTTCAACCAGTTGCTATTGTAATTTTCTACACCAAACCCATGTTTACTAAAAGTTGCTGAACTCCGCGCGGAGAACTGCCTGGGTCGACCTTTACCTGGCTGCCTAGGTAGTTAACGAGTTTACCTGACAATTTACTTGTCCGGTGGTCAGGCTTGGAAAGGTGACCAGCATACTAACAAGGTCCAGTTTAACAACTGGACATCGCATGTCAACAGACAAGGACAGTTTGCTGAAACATTTACTCTGTTCGCCCTTCCTGTCGTGACATCGAACTGCCGTCTTTATGTTTGTGCGTGATTTTATTGTCTTTCGGTTGGTTGAAGTTTATTGCAGAAAGTAGCGTTTTCGTATCGGTTGGTAGAGGCGTGTGTATATATTTGTTCGATGAATTCAGGTGAAAGTTCATTGAACTTGTCTAAATTGGAGTTGAATTTAGAGGATTTTAATTTAAAATTGAATTTCATTTAATTAATTGAATTCATTGAAGTACGGTAATATAATACAGTACATTTTTTAATGTTTTTTAAAAAAAAAAAAAGATTTTATTTCAGTCGTTTACATACATATTATTCAGATGTATCTACATACAGTTCAACACAGCAATAATATTATCTTAATACGTGAAACAGAAATAGTCATGGTAGTCGTGCTGAAATGTTAGCCGTACAAATGTTAGACATATTAACACGTTAATTTTGGAATACAAATGTATTCTTCCATGATTTATTTCTAAGCTCGGGATTTCTGTACTGGAAGAACTGAATGCATACCAGCATGTTCGCGGACCAACAAGATTACATTTCGACACTCCCCAGACCGACTCCTGTCGACAATTCATTGAAACGGCAATATTGATGTGCAGTTCAATGAAATCCAGCATTAATCCCACTGGCAGGGGAAAAGCACCATTGTACGTGTCCGAAATAAGATCCGCAGTGAATGGTCAGCTTTGTGAGGTCAAGGGTCGGCACATTGGTACCCTTACGTGTGCGGAGTAGCATTCTGTGTGATCCCAGTAGCAGTCAGTCTGTCGCCTTCAGTGTGAGTTACATGACCCGCGATGGAAATAAAAAAAACGCGATGTTTATACAGGGATTGAACGAAGCGGCCATTGTTGGCGAGCGAAAGATCAGCTCGCAGATTTATGGAAAAAATATGATGTAGCGTCACTTTAATATTTGTAATTAGGAATTCTATTTTCTGTTCATATTGAGTTGTTGATAAACTTGTGATTCTGTATTACATGGTGTGTGATAAAGTTACTATTGTGTATATAATTGTGAGAGAAAAGAAATATTCAATACTGGTAGATATGTTGAAAAAGTTAATATTCTATAGTATATATTGAACAAACTTATTATTCTATTGAGATTTGTTGAAAAAGTTACTATTTTATATATACTATAATCGTGAATGTACTTACTATATTCTCTAGAGTTGAAAAAGTTACTATGGGATGTATACAGTAATTGTGAACAAACAAATTAGTCTATACAGAGTTGTTGAAAAGGTTACTGCAGTATATCCTATATGCAAATGTTAACAATGTTATTATTCCAATTCACATTTGTTCATGGTATGCTGACCATTCATATCATATATGTATGCTGACCATTCATATCATATACCTAACATCCGGTCAGCTCCAATGACCCCTGTCCAGAATATGGCCTCGCGTACCGCCACAATGGTCATCCAAAAGACCCATAGCCTCTCACAACGATCATCCAAAAGACCCTCGTACTTTCAGTATATCTAAACGACACAAAAATCACATCAATTTGATGGTTTGGGACTTTATTGCAAACTGCAGGAAACCCTTTCCAATTAGAATCGCTGGTGTATTGTACCGTCAGGGACAGCCGTCTGCGTCGTACCGCGTATTTGTAAGTATGATCACTTCGCCTCATTGTCGCTGGTCGGGGAGACAGATATTGTGTGTTTTCGGGTCCGCGGTTTGAGGTCACATTGTCCAGTGAGACTAAGGACTGAGATTTTAGTCCTCTAAAGGGCTTGGCATCACACTCAGAGAGAGACGGAATGAGAGAGAAAACTCTTTACAAATTTGTAAAGAATAGATCTTTTGGAGGACAGTTCCGTTATTTTGTTCGAGGTTTGATCTATTGCTATATTGATGTCAGGTGGAGGGGTTTCTACAATGGGTGGGTTTGGTTTTGACAGATCGCAAATAATGAGTGACATTCGTGGAAATGTCGGAACAAACTACTGATATGATAATCTAATATTTGATCTTTGTGATGGTTGGTTGGGGATGGAGATTCCTCACATGGCAGGGATAGAAATCTACGTGAAAAACATCTTCTGTGATT
The DNA here is from genome assembly GCA_032361785.1 of Lepetodrilus galriftensis. Taxonomy (NCBI): domain Eukaryota; kingdom Metazoa; phylum Mollusca; class Gastropoda; order Lepetellida; family Lepetodrilidae; genus Lepetodrilus; species Lepetodrilus galriftensis. The sequence continues at coordinate 4,977 of JAUTBZ010140527.1, read as the reverse complement.
GATATACGATATTAAATATGTTTTATATTAAATCAGGAAATTCTTTGGCTTGGTCATTCAAGTCACCCTTTTGTATGACCAAATTACCATTTACAACCAAAAGTCATCATTTATTAGCTCCAAGTCTTTCATAGCTCCAAGTCACCCATTGCAATGTAAAACACTAATTCATTCCATTCCATTGTAAAGTATCAATGATGAACATATTGAAAAACCTTTTTTTAAATTTTGTATTGCTATCCTAACTTCATTACTGTCCAGTATTTAAAACTCACTACTTTGTGTTGATACGCTATTTACAAAAAAACACTAAAACGTACAATTTTAAACTTTGAAATATTTTTAACGAACATCATGTTCACTCAACTGCTGAACGTGCAGCCAGTGTTTAATCAATATTGGATTTTTAGCGTTTTTATTTTATGTGTTTTCGTGTTCCTATGATCTCTTCAGAAAACAGTTTGATAATTATAAATTATTCAACCAGTCAAGATGCCACATGGATATGTTTTGTCAAAACTGACATTTTCTTCACGATTACGAAGATAGGAGAAGTGAGAAATCGCTTCCACTTTTAGAATGACAGTTCCTTGTTGAGTGAGAAAAACACAACATGTATTATTTGGATATTTTATATGCCAGGACTTGAATGTGTAAGGAAACTGTTTAGGTCTCTTCTTATTGGGTTATTGATAATCGAGAGAAATTCTCGGAAGGACAATCTTTCGGTTTCTTGGCAGACTTTGATAGGAATTCACATCAGAAATCTCTTCTGGAACCCAGCCAACATTAAAGATGCTGTTATCTTTGTTTTAAGCGACTGAAATGCAACAAAATCGCATTGGCCTAACACTAGTCCTTAAATCCGCCTCAATCTCAAAATTTGCAAAACGAAAACCCTAAAGTACACAGTAACTCGGAAGAGAAACAAAACCATCATAAGCCGGAATATCTCCGTGGATAAATTATATATTTATTGTGAAACAAATTGACAAGCTCTCGCAACAACATGTCGATAATCATAGCGTAATTACTACCCCTGTCCAGTCTCCCTCCCAACTGTCGGATCTGATCATCTAATATCCCTGTCAGTTCACAATCTGTTTCCAGCTTTAATAAGCTGTTTTCATTTTTGTCGATTTCAAAACAAATTACCAATTAGCCCACCCCTTGGGACACGGGGAAAAGTTCAGACTGGGATAGATATTAGAATCCACGGCTCTCGTTACTCCTGTTCATGTCGATCGTAGAGTTCGTAACAAAAACCTCTGTTGTATCCCAGAAAGCTGCCGATATTCCGCTGACGAGTCGAGACTTGACGGTGGCAACAGTTGTGGATGAAAGTATCGAATCTGTGCGGATTTCAGACACTCGAATACGGTCATTGTAGCTCCGGCAGCATATGTATATTGAGAACAATACCTCACAGGGAAGGACGTTTTGTGGCGGTGTTTATTTAAAGCCAGTGATTTTAGAGTAGACATGGGAACTCGTTAAAGGAGCGCATATGTTATCGGGGCGATACTTTTTTTAAGGCAAATTTCTTTTTATCTTGCACGTACATGCAGATTGTATGAAGTCATAAATTGGTGGTGTTTTGAAAATAATATGCAAAGTGTCAAAAATGAAAGACGTGTGCGAAAAGGTATACACAATGTAAGGGTGGACTTTGGGTATGGCTAGTAATGTTAGACGACGAAAGGTCTGTATTTTACCAGGAGTGTGTACCATAACGCAAACTTTTATAGTTCATGTGCTACTTTAAATATATTCTGAATAGGTAAATTTTAAATAAATACGTTATTCATAAAAATAATATTATTTTTTAATCAGAATTATGATCTTAATCATATTCCATTGAAAGTAGTCCTGGATATTCAACATGTAGATACTGTTTTCCTAACAACATCCAATATTATACAAACTGAACAGCTGCCAAATTTATTGGAATATTCATGAAGTTGGCCTGTGAGTGGACAAAAAGTGTATAGTGTTACAACCCTGGTATTTATTTATGACAAATCTCCCCTTGGGAGGGAACAGCAAATTTTCAGACAGGAAATTGTCACACCATCTGATGTAATTATTTATTGAAAGCTGATGTTCCCTTGTCATAGCGAACTGTTCTGATGTTGTTCGCTATAGAGAATTCTTTAAAGAAGCCAAAAATAAAATAACAAAATGTATAAATTTGTATTTGTCTGCTAAAAATTGTGTTCATTTTAGTTTACAATAGTAGATGTTTTTGTCATATTAATAGTTGATGATTCAATTTTAAATTCGGAAGACTAATATAGTTGTGGTACTGACTATTATAGTATGTGGGGCAATAATTTTAATATTGTTTTAATACATATACCATGTGTACTGACATATTTTACCAACATCTGCTTGAATATTTAACCTTCTTCCTTATATGGGCAACCATGGCTGCCCAATAATTTTATTTTGTTATTAATCGGAGTAAGGATACACATGTTTAACCTTATTCCTCTTCCAGACCACTGGAGATGCCCTATTTTATTGTTTTATTGATTCAGCTCAGATACATTTAATATCGTAAATATGGTAATCGTCAATGTTTTGCCGTCGATCGTGGTGAGAGTTTTATTGGCATCAACAGACCTGAATGTTGGACATTGATGGACAGAGATTCCCCCCTGTGAACACAACTGCCCAGTGGCGTGGTCTCGAGGCCCCCCCCCCCCGATGTCAACACAGAGGGGAACAATGTACATAGATGTCATGTCAGTTTTCCGAGTGTCCATCCCGCGTCCCGAGCGTCCTCACTGTCGCCAAACAAGAAACGTCCACAGGGGCCATGTTTGTGTTTGTTGAACCTGTAGCAACATGGGCTGTTTCGTTCAGGTGATCGGAATCATCGGTGGTTCGTGTATTGATGAAGCTTGTCACTACGAGTCGCGATTCTGATACCGATGACACTCCCACCTCGCCCACGTGGATAAATTTCACCCAACTCCTACTTAAGATGGTACAAGACCGATATGGATCCATGACACTCCCCCCACTTCCATTCCACTCCTCCCACAAATGCACGGCTCCTCAGCCTACCACCAGCCCATTCCATTCCCACTACAAGACTAATACGGATCCATAGCACTGTGTTATCCACCTGCCACCTACCCATCCCATTTGTGCATCCACAACACTACTCCTCGCACCATCCACTCGCCTCTAAACCCAAGGGAACACTAACCATAATGCCTACCACCAGACCATTCTATTCCTGCTAAAAGACCACCGTAATATGGATCCATAACACTGCCGTATCCACCTACCACCCACCCGTCCTATGCCTGCATCCACAACACTAACCCCCATGGAATACTAACGCTAATGCTACAATAACTAATACAGGTCTATGACACACTCCACTTATTCCTGCTACAAGACTAAAAAGGATCCATGACACTACCCCACCTCTACTTCTGCTACGGGACTAAAATGGATCCATGACACTACCCCACCCCACCCCCACCCCCACTGCCCACAAGGCTAAAAAGGATCCATGACACTACTCCACCCTACCCCCACCCCACTACTGCTACAAGACTAAAAAGGATTCATGATAACACTCTCCCGACCCCCGCTCCCGATACAAGACTAATACGGATCCACGATAACACTCTCCACCCACAATCTCATACTAGTATTCCTGCCACCCCTACTCATTAACCCCCCTCACCAACCCACCGCCACCCATTCCCCACCCATATTACTTGTTAATCGATTGTCAATTCCACCCCATACATTTCACCTGGAGTCAAATGACCCGTGAAGTAAATTCCGACCTGGAAGCGTCGCTTTAAGTGAATTGACTTTACGAAACTTTACGAAACTTTACCTGGACATTATAACGCGGCCATACCCTCCAGCTCCATGCTAGTGGACGCGATTATTCAGGTTAAGATACCCGTATCCATATTCCTCCCTAAGGGGTGGATTATTTCACATTAAATCTTCAAGCTAAGTGATTAATGTAAAAATGATGGCAGCCATTGGCTTGGCTGAAGGGAAATCGTAAATTTTTCGCCATGAATACGCAACGTCGCTTAACCCTCGTGAATGCAGGCTATTTGTGCTTTAACCCTCGTGAATGCAGGCTATTTGTGCTTTGGGGGTTCGCGCAGATAAACTAGTTCAAAGGAATATTGTTCATTTTGGCAGATTATGAATTGCGAGTTAGTCGGCAGGTAAAATCTTTTTGATAGGAGCAAGTTCATGTAAAGTCGTATGCAAATATGGTTTAGCGCGTTATTATAGCTGTCGTGATCGAATTGTATGGACAGGGTTTGTGCATAACTCTTTAGTGCCCGAATCGTTTTGCAATTCACGTGTCACTTTCTGATTAAGATTGATAATTGTGGAAATCAAAGCTTCTGGCGTATATTTCTGACGTCACATTTTCAGAATTCCTCATAAAGACTCCATTTTAATTACATTTATTAGTTTATTTAATCCTTTGACGATATTTAAGTGATTTTAATTATTTTATAGTCTTGTTACATCTTATTATCACTTATTAGTTGAATTTCTATGTTTTGACATATTTTATTATTAATATTTTATTATTAATATTACCTTGTAATTTGTGTATTAGATATATGAATAATTGAGAAAGAAATAGCCAACCAATTATTTTATAGATTATTGTCAAATCGTTCATGCAAATCTGAGGAGTTTTTCTTGTGCTGTGTCATTTGTCAACAAAGACCATTGAAATATTTCTGGCCTCCATTTCAAGTTTGAACTGTGCACGAGAGGTAAAAACAACATTGGGCGTGTATAAATGACAGGTTTTCGAATATCCAAGGAAAGGTAATCAATTACTATAACCAGTGAATGATAATGAACACAGCCCTATTCATAGTTGTATATTTACATTCCGTCAAAACCACAGAATACGTTCGCTCATGCAGATAAGTTTTGTCTATTGGATGGTGGTAGGGGGGAAGT
>JAUTBZ010140516.1:0-12869 GCA_032361785.1 Lepetodrilus galriftensis | reverse complement strand
CAGTACAAGGCAGTACATGACAGTACATGACAGTACAAGGCAGTACATGACAGTACAAGGCAGTACATGACAGTACACGACAGTACATGACAGTACAAGGCAGTACATGACAGTACAAGGCAGTACAAGGCAGTACATGACAGTACACAACAGTACATGACAGTACATGACAGTACAAGACAGTACAAGACAGTACAAGACAGTACAAGGCAGTACATGACAGTACATGACAGTACAAGGCAGTACATGACAGTACAAGGCAGTACATGACAGTACATGACAGTACAAGGCAGTACAAGGCAGTACATGACAGTACATGACAGTACACAAAAGTACAAGACAGTACAAGGCAGTACACAACAGTACAAGGCAGTACATGATCCACATCAGTCACATCAGCATTACAATGTACTTTTCTATCTTAGTCAAACAAATGTTATGGAACAGTTTTCCTTCAGATTACATTGACCATACTAAGTTCATTATGAATACAGTGTGGTATGTTCCGTGTACACAGAGCGTCAGACAGCAAGTATTGATTTAGCCAATTGTGAACTTCACAGGAATCCTAGGGTACCATTGCCATGGTTACCAAAGATTGTATATCTCAAATTACATATCTGCTATTATGATATTGTAATATCATTGTATTTTTATTTGGTTGTTGTCAAAATAATTCTGTTTTCATTGGAAAGTACCAGTAATTCATCATCCGTAATATATATGTATGAAACATACAAAAACACCAGGCTAGATAGAATGGAATTTGACACTACAAGTATCTTGTAACTATAGTTCTTAAGAAATATGAAAATGTGAATAGGTGCCAACCATTATCAGTTTCTTACATTAGGATCCAAACATCATCAGTTTCTTTAGATCCAATCATTATCAGTTTCTTACTTTACGCTCAAATCATTATCAGCTTCTTACATTAGTCTCCAATCACTATCATGTTCTTAAATTAGTCTTCAAACATTGTCAGTTAAGCTGGAATCATGATCAGTTTCTTACATTAGGCCGACATGGAGATGCACTTGGTACAAACGCCTCCATTTATTCCAGCTCAGTTGAAAGTATTCGATTGCTATTTTCCTACTGGAAGCCGAGTATTGATTTGTAATGTGGACCTTCTACATGGCTTCACTTGTACGGACATTCCACAACATGGTCTTAAGCATCCAGCAACAATGTCAGCAAACCCAGGCTTTTATTCCGGATGAGAACTCGCCAATTGGCATTTTCAAAAACTGTCGACAGCCATTCCATAATTACATTGCTGATTGAGTTTGCAGATTAATTGGCTTTCTGAAAAGGTAGACTATTTTTTCTGTCGTGTGATTGGTTGAGCCGCTGTTCTATGATTGGTTGAGCCACTGTTCTATGATTGGTTTGAGCTGCCACTCTCATCTACCAGATCTGACGGAAGGACAGCAATGGCTGCAAGATGAGGTCTTTGAAGACCAATTCCCAGATTTAATGCTTTAGATTAATTACAAATTAAATACATCATTCATAATTAGTTTGCAACACCCCTGGCCTGAATGAGTAAACAACGTTGTAGCAACTCGCTGATTGGAAAATCATGCTGAATAACAGTGGGGGGAAAGCATGTAACCTTTTATTAATGAATGGCAAAAACACTTGTAATGTTAATCAAGCTGCTGATGTTGAAATATCTATTTCATTGCCGTAGACATCTCTAGCATCTATTGTAATGCTAATTTAACTTGTTACTTATTAATGAAACTTATTAATTATTTATATATTTACAGTTGTTTTATGATAAAATTATTGATATGTTTCTAAAATGTGCATATACAACCTGCCTAAAAATAAATATCTAGTTCTTCATTCTATTTTACACAACAAGAAAGTGCTATTTATGTTTCTAGGTGCTTTCTAGGTGCTCTCTATAATAAGTGGGTGAAAGATTCCCGCAATGACGTTAAACTTCATATTCACTCACTCACTCACTCTATAATTAAAAATATTGTACATAAATAGTTGCAATATCGTATTTGGCAAGGATAATTATTACTGTCATAGGTTTTTAACACTGAAAATGTAATACAATGATTACTTGTTGTCATATCTAATCTAAGGAATGAGACTTTTCCACTGGGTTACATGACTACAAAGCTAAGCACCCAGGCTGCATGTTTCTTCCCTATTACCATGGTTACATAATGTATACATACATCATGACTGCTGATGTGTGTTGAACTTGAAACGTTGAATACAACTAGGTCTGATTTTACAAATGTAGTGATTTCTTCATTTGGCACCCACTGGTCATATAATAATGACTACTAGTATATAATGTTACAATCTCCTTTGTAAGAATCCCTTACAGAACTCTCTGTCTCAAATGTGTATTATATGAATGTCTATTTACCTGTCTCTGTCTCTCTGTTCCAGGAATGTCCCTCAGGGATAGTGAACGAGGAGACGTTCAAGGAGATATACGCCCAGTTCTTCCCACAAGGAGGTCAGTGCGACACCTGTATAAGTAGCATGTGAAGAAAAAGTATACAAATTACATCAAAACTATCTAAGCATAAACTTTATAAATAGTAATTTATAACAGCAGCAATAGTTATCAACAGATGAAATTAAATGTTGACTGTTTACTGAATTTATTCTCATTACAACCATATTTGCTCACTCACACAATACAAAGCACATCTGAGCAGCGATATGCTGGATTTGTGCGCTATACAAATATTTATTTATTATTAGTATTATTGTTATATTAATACAATTTATTTGAATATTCAATGAAGCAACATAAAATATACATATCATTCATATTCAAGTTTCAACACTATTCAGTATGGCTGGAATACATGAAATTATCAATAGCTAAATGTCAACACTGATTATTTAACGATTTGAGTCTGCAATCATCAAAAGGTTGTGTTTACATTCATGGTGTAATGCACAATCTCAAATTGATTGTAAAATTGACAGAGTAATCAATAAGTTTCTAATCAGGACGATCAAAGCAATGATCTAACCTAATCATTAGTTACACCATTAGTTCTATGTCCACAAGTAATTGACAATAACTGTTCTAATTGTTAGTCAAGTGTTTTGCAGTGTGGTTGATTCTCAATTCAATCAATAAAATCAAACCTCCAGATAAGCTGCTAAGAAGCAACAACTAGGATTTGAGGAGAAAGCATTTTATGAGCACTTCATTGATGCGAGAGAAACTACTTCTAATCAATACCCTATCTAAGCCCTGTTCTACAGAATGCTGCAAGAGTCCATGCTCCTATATACATGTAGGGAGTTATAGCTCTCATAGTTCTGTAGAGCAGTGCCCCGGTAGTTGTCCTATATGTACAGTTAAGCACATACTCTGGTAGTTGTCCTATATGTACAGTTAAGCACATACTCCGGTAGTTGTCCTATATGTACAGTTAAGCACATACTCTGGTAGTTGTCCTATATGTACAGTTAAGCACATAGGACCGTTCTGTAGATCAGTGCCCCAGTAGTTGTCCTATATGTACAGTTAAGCACGTACCCCGGTAGTTGTCCTATATGTACAGTTAAGCACGTACCCCAGTAGTTGTCCTATATGTACAGTTAAGCACGTACCCCAGTAGTTGTCCTATATGTACAGTTAAGCATGTACCCCAGTAGTTGTCCTATATGTACAGTTAAGCACGTACCCCGGTAGTTGTCTTATATGTACAGTTAAGCACGTACCCCGGTAGTTGTCCTATATGTACAGTTAAGCACATACCCCGGTAGTTGTCCTATATGTACAGTTAAGCACGTACCCCGGTAGTTGTCCTATATGTACAGTTAAGCACGTACCCCGGTAGTTGTCCTATATGTACAGTTAAGCACAGTAGCTCAAGATTCCTCTAGCCTCTACCCACTGACCATACCCATTCACAAAGTTTCTTATGGTCAGCAGGGAAGGCTAGAGAAATATCTGGTTCCCAGAGCAGGTGTTTGAAGAAATGAATACTTTTCATTCCAGATTCCAGTTACTATGCCCATTATGTCTTCAAGACGTTCGACCATGATAACAACGGCACCATTAGCTTTGAGGTGAGACCGGAACAGAGTGTGTTTAACCTTCTCTCTGCTGCAGTCAACAAGAGATGCCTCACAGTGCTGTCACCTGTCATCTAGTATGAATAAACAGGAGAATATAATTAATAAAGTGAAATTACTACAGCTTTTGAGGAGAGCATTAATGGTCGTCGCATATGGGTAAAATATTTCTGTTGCGATGTAAAGCACTAATTCATTCATTCAGTATAAAGATACATGCACGAGTATTTTGGTCAAATTTGATATATTGAAAGTAAAAGAATGCCGAGCTCTGTATGGACCCTCACAGTTAATGGCTGTATGTTATTTCCACAGGAGTTTGTGATGGGGTTGTCGGTGTTGTCACGGGGGAGCCTGCAGGAGCGGCTGCAGTGGGCGTTCAACCTCTACGACATCAACGGCGACGGCATCATCACGAAGGACGAGATGCTGGACATCGTCTCCGCCATCTACGAGATGATGGGTCGGTACACGGAGCCGGTCGTGGACGAGACGTCAGCCAAGGAGCACGTGGAACGTGTCTTCAAGGTCAGTCAGACTGTAGAGAATCTAAGCCCCCCACCCTCACCCACCCCACCCACAACCCTCATCTGTCAAGCTATCCATTCTGTAGATCGTTGTTATCATCTTGGATATAAAACAGACTGGCCAGATATGTTTAAAAGTTTTCCCTTCAGCAGTACACATTAAATGTGAAACTATTTTATTTAAATATGTTTGTATACCTCCACTCAAGTGCTATCTTCAAATATACTGGGAATCAGCCAATGAATATTTGAACAAGGATTAGGCATATTAATTGTAAAACCCAACCCAGACCATTAATAATTCTGACAACAAAACCTGACATTCCCACTATAATGGGCAAGTGTTCACTTCCAACCCTGGAGATAATACCGATGTTCCTGTTTCAGAAAATGGATATGAATGATGACGGAGTTATCTCCCTGGAAGAGTTCATGGATACATGTCGGAGGGTGAGTCTCGTAGGAATCTCATTGTCATGACAACCAGTTCAGTGTCGGCACATGATCAGGTTCACTTCCTGTCCACATTTGATGGGACATTTACACGACCCTGAAAAATCTCGGATTGTAGTGTTTATCCTAATACTGTAGTGTGAAGCAAGTTCAACATACAGTAACCGTCTACATTTATCTTGTAGATTGATTAATTTGTGACAGTGTTGCTAAAAGACATTTAGACATTTGGACTATTCCTTAATTAATTGCATGATAACATCAAGAATGCAAATAGATATGATAATATATATATATCAAGACAAAATATTCTGTATATTTGTTGAGGTTGCTTCCTTCGTATGGAACCTGTATATGTTGTGTACTGACTCTGTCTTTCTCTGCTGCAGGATGAAAACATAACAAAAGGCATGGCGATATTCGACACAGTACTCTGACAATTACCTGACAGTCATAACAGTGGAACTAACGGCACCAAAATCCTCCAGCGACGCCTGGCCATACAGGAGAAGCTGAGACTCGACGCTATGGACCTTCTGTACATAGACTTATAAACGCAACCTTACCAACCAACCACCCCACCCCCTCCCGACAGGGGCCGCAACGACCCCAAACTCATGCTCAAGGTTGGCCTTGTGTCCCTGTTACGGCTGTCCTCCTGTCTGAGATCCCTACTGTGGCCCTGGAACTCCCATAGGGATTCTTCAGCTGATACCCACATTTTTATAGTACTCCTACTACTTGCATTCTCTTGGATGAACCCTGGATGACGGGTTCTACGTATACGTGGTCTGACATGAACTCGCACAGCCTAGCGTGGACTCGCACAGCCTAGCGTGGACTCGCATAGCCTAGCGTGGACTCGCATGGGCATTCATCTGATTGTGCTGAGGCAATCAAGTTTGATAAAGAAAACAGATGTTGAGAATATTTCAGGCCAAAGAAGGAAAACGAAGCATTGTGTTGAGAGCTAGTGCTGATGTGTCGGACTCCTAATGCTGGACTCCCAGTGTTGGACTCCCAGTGCTGCCAGACATTTCAGGGAAGCCAGCATTAAGTCTCGGAGTGGCTTCCTGAACCAGTGTAGAAGTACAAACTAGTCTCGGTGATTTAGATATATACAGAACTATCTCAGAGTATGTTAGAGAGTACCACAGTTCCAGCGGTGATATATTATAGCACTGAGAGTTGTATGAAGTATATCTATAGCATGACTGACATATGTCTGAGTGAGTTATCAATGTCCTCCAGTATTCGTGCTGATGTCCTGTACGAGCAGGACGGATCCACACATGACAGGACATACATTGACAGGACATGCATTGACAGAGCATTCAGTTACTAAGAATCACCTTGGTGAGAAACTGCATGTTTTTTCTAAGTCATACTACAGCTCATCACGGACATCATCATCATTATCTGCCTAGACGCCGACCAGAACCACCGGTCTGTGGAGACATAGGAGGGGAGATAACTGTGTTACACCATCGTCGCCCGCCATTCTACTTGATTTGTCTGGATACATAGGTTGTTATTACGTGTTATTGTGTATGTACAAGAGATGACTGCTGTATTGCTAGTACAAACTGTTCTGTTCCAGCACACACAGGACTCACACTCGGTCACTTGTTGTCAAGTCCTCAGTTGTTTTAGCGGATGTAGCACTGGGTATCTACGTACAATTACGTCACACCCGAGTAAAGTCATATCTCTTTTCTTAGCATTATTATTTACAGCAAGTTCACGTAAGTTTAAAAAGCTATTTTTCAAGATTATGCCGAAAGAGAACAAAATATTACTGTAGTTTCAGTTTTCTATTTTTATAATATTTCAGGGCTCAATTGTTTTCTTGTTGCTGGTCCCATAGAAATATAGAAATCTTAAACCTTGTTTCAATGTTTGACTCAACATTAATATGCACTATTATTCTACGATAAATGTATTTTCGGTTACTCGGTTATCAGTGAATGCATACCTATGTATGCCACAGCCTATACAATCAGTCAGGTTTGGTGTAACAAATGTATGGTATTACCCATTAGATCATGTCATGACTATTATGAAATACAATACCAATAGCTATTGCAAGTGAAGGAAATACAATCATATTTTCATTGAATCCTACTAAAGATTGTAATGGAAACATTGGTTTAATATTATAACTGAACATGTAGAATCAGCTGGGACTACTCTACTTATTTATCCTATTTGTGAGATTTGCGTCAATGTTGTAAAACAACAAGTCTCTACGAGGTCCTTTTTACCAGAAGCTATTTCCCTACAACTATCTATTACTACTGGTTTATTATCACCCTGTCACATCATAATCCCTTTGCCTAAATAGTATCTATCTCTGATTTGACATCGAAGTTTCTCCATCCGCCCTCCGACATTGAGAAGAAAATATGACATCATTATGACATTGTAAGATACTCATTACATTGGGAGGTCAATCTCACCTGGAGGTCAATCTGAACTGTCAGCTCTGTACACCCATACCTCAGTTCTTATCCTAATGTCAGAATACACCATTAATACAGGTATGCGTTGAAACTTTCTAACGTTTACATACTACGATACATTATCACTGTATATTTATTTATTTATAACAGTGTAATGATTATTTGGAGCTGGCATGGAAATTATTTCCCACATATCTTACGTTTCTTTGTCTCTTTTAATCTGTAAAGATTAGAACAACAATTAAGTTACATCGGACAAATAATGATTTTTTTTTTTTATATTTTTAGCTGTTTGATCTATTTCCATGGTTACAAGAGGCCATTGTTATGTAAATACACTGTGTATATATCTCTGTGTAATGACAAGTAAAACTACGATCATCAAGCTTGGTATTTCTATGTCTTGATTCCTTACATATAATTATAACTTCTAGTTTATCTTGCCGAGAATTCTGACTGTCTACAGACATTTAATCCAATTTTATAGTCTCCTGAAAAGGCTGTTCATATTTACTTAGTGCTCTTATTAATCAAGGATTAACTTGGAAAATTCACAAAATTAAGAAATGAGGCAACTACCTTGGACATTCCATATTATGTGTTCCAGTTGGAAGTGTCTTATCCATATGTTAGATTATGGTATTCTTGGTGTGAAGGTATTTCTGATCTCGCCTTGTCTTGAAGCTCGTTCAAATCCTTGTTAACGTCACGGCAGCGTGATTAATTACGTCTTTGAATGATGTCATGACTCCCTGTCAATGAGCAGTGCTTGTTACCCCGCGGTGTCCATGACGTCACTCAAAGACATACTGGTAACTACAGGTGTAGATATGCTTAACCTTTCTCAGACATCCTACATAGGTGTAGCTATGCTACCTTTCTGACACATATTGTGTACTACATACATGTAGGTCTAACTATACTAGCTGCTAGTTGTATTTGGAAATCTTACATATAACAATTCTACAATCCACCTACCTTGACCAACTCCACATTTGTAACAAAATGTGTGTAGCTATACATGTGTAATTATGTGTGTAGCTATACATGTGTAATTATGTGTGTAGCTATACATGTGTAATTATGTGTATGTAGTTATGCATGTGTAACTATATTTGTGTGGCTACATATATGTGTATGTGTTACTATATATGTGTAGCTGTGCATGTATAACTATACCTGCATAGCTGTATGGGTGTAGCTAATCGTGTGTAACTATGCACACTCATTTCCCACCAGATTATCATCTTTACAATTTCCATTGATTTGTCAGAATATGAAATTTAACAAATAAAATGTTGAATTTTACACATTGATATTGCTTTCAGTTTTTTTAATCTTGGGGTTTCGACTTTCAAGTCACTTTCAAGATAGTTCCGCTCATATCACAGCTGCTCTGGAGCCCGTTGCACAACGCTCTTGTAGGCTATTGTAACGTCAACGCTTTCTATTGTGGCGGGAGCCCAGTTACAACTATTGTAGCGCTACGAGCGTTGTGCAATGGGCTCCAGTTTAGGACAGGACGAGACCTGCAACACCTGTAGAGCTCAGGCTGGTACTTACCAACCTAGGATGATAAGAGCACTGCCACGTACAGTACAGACAACAAACACATCTTGTCATGAACTCATCAGAACAGTAACATCCTACAGACAATAAACACATCTTGTCATGAACTCATCAGAACAGTAACATCCTACAGACAACAAACACATCTTATCATGAACTCATCAGAACAGTAACATCCTACAGACAATAAACACATCTTGTCATGAACTCATCAGAAACTAACATCCTACAGATAATGAACACATCTTGTCATGAACCCATCAGAACAGTAACATCCTACAGACAATGAACAGATCTTATCATGAACCCATCAGAACAGTAACATCCTACAGACAATGAACACATCTTATCATGAACTCATCAGAACAGTAACATCCTACAGACAATGAACATATCTTATCATGAACTCATCAGAACAGTAACATCCTACAGATATTACTGCCATGTCCAGGATGAAATTCATGACATCACACATACACACAACATGCCAGTAATGGGCCCCAACTAACAAAAAAGTGGAAGATAGACATAATAGTAGATAATTTTTGGATGCCTGACAGTCTGGAAAAGCCGGTATGAAATCCACATATTTTACAACATCTCTATTCTCTCGTTCTAACCATCTCTCATATATAATCACATAACCACTGAGATTGAAACAGCTCTGTATGCCGCAGTACCTCAATAACATATAACTCCCAGACAGACGCTATCATCACGCCAACATTAAAGTGTTATATCCCCGGATCTCATGTCTCTGGAGCGTGACTGACTCAAAGTCAGAGATAGTTTATCTCCGACAGCCACAATCGGTGATCTCGGGATGCAGTTCAGAGCTAACATCGTACCCATTACTCTGACTGTCTGTATAATTATGAGCCTGTATGACGAGCGAGACTACATCAAACTGCCATCAGTGGGCTGCAGTAGTCGACGGTAAAGACATCATTGTGTACAGTAAAGGGATGCCAGACACGATGGTGACTTGCAGTCAAGGTCATGTGACCATCTTAAGTCATCGTCATGTGTCCATCTTCACAAAGCAAAAGACATGGTAGCTTGGATGAAGTCATTGTGCCGAGAGAGAGAGAGAGAGAGAGAGAGAGAGAGAGAGAGAGAGAGAGAGAGAGAGAGAGAGAGAGAGAGAGAGAGAGAGGTGGCAGCACTTTATATATCTTTAAAATGTACCTTCATATAGTTTTTATGTTTATTTCCTAATTAGTCATTATACACTGGACAACTCACCATGAGATATTTCAACAGTAATTATCACCAAACCATAATTAATGTGTCATTGAAGCAAATTAATATTAGCCCTCATCTTGTACAGTCCACACTACTCTCACCAATGCTATAACATACCTCAGCATTGCACACATTTTGACATGCTATGCTACATAATTATGCTGCAACTTAATGTGTTCAAAATAGAGCTCCTGCCATAGACTGGAACAACCGACTGCTTCACACTTCTCCGTGGACACATCTACTTCTGGTCACACAGAGATAATTGTATACCAAAATCAATGTGTCCACGCTGCATGGAACCAGTGTACAGATATACATCTGTCTGTTACAGACACTTCCGTCCACCGACATATCCAGTCTGTACAAGGAAGGCTATTAGTAGCTAAACTCAGCATCGCAGATGGACAAGTACATAGATTGGTCAGGGCGACACATCAGGATGTCGACCTGCTGTTGGTATTGGTGGGTCTGAAGGCCAGGGTACGGCAGAGATTGGAGACAGATGTTTACTGTCAACTGACATCCTGCTTCCTGGCAGTTCTGTCTCCGGGGGATCAGTTCTATTGGTATTTCCTATCAATGTCATTTGTATAGATGATTGATCTGTCTCACCCACTTAAATCTAGCCTTGGACTGATCTATTTGTGGCCGAACACAGAATAGTCTCTATATTGACGATGTTGTGCTTCAAAAGTAATAACTGTCACATATGTTTAGCACTCTTTTTGTTATCAACATGTGAATAGCACTGAATATCATTAACATTTGTAAGAGCAGGAGATCAATATGTCGAACACAAGAAGTTGCAGTAATATAACAATATCAATATCATTGTTCCATTAATTCTTATTGTAGTATTAGTATTATCATTATTACTAGTATTTTCATTATCATAATTGTTATTTCTGGTGATTGTAACTGTCATTACCAAGCATAGTAAGTCATCTGAGAAGTTATTTACATTGTCAAAATAGCAACTACAAGATTATTACAGTTTTGGATGAAGCGGCATAAAATATCCTATATTGAGTACATTTTATGATACAAGGGAAGTAATTGCGTTCTTAGTTCGACAACAAACATGGCGACGAGTACCTGCTAGTCCATAGCGACACACTCCAATATTAATTTAAAGTTACTGAGAGACATTACATATTGCATTAGAACACTGAACAATGTCAGGAGACACAAAGTTACTCGATGGATATTCCCCAGGTACTACGTTAACATATTACATTGAGAAATATTCACATTGCAATTAAATGTGCACGAAAACCGAAGGGCATATTGTTTATTCGTTGTCAAGCATCGTCATATGTTATATCTATGTGTATGAAAAAGACAGTGTATTACTATATCAAGTACAGTGATTAACTAAAAAAGTTACGTAAACAACATTTCAACAAAGCAAGGCTATGCAATTTTATTGAAGAAAATCTAGTCGCATCAAGGGAGATAATTCAATATTCTGGTGTTCAGATATTATTTACAAACAATATTTTTAATAGCTGCAAAATTACGAATTATGTATTTTATTTTAATAACATACAGTATTATTAGAATACTCTATATATGACTGAGTATATCTGTAATATGGTATAATTTTAGTACATTGTTATCAAATGTAGAACTGTTGACTGACAACACACACCACTATTTCTAAAAACATTATTTCCTATTATAAGTTATATCAATATATCTGAAACACACACATATTGACATATTCTCTGTTTGTCAGTCAACAAGTACGAGCTGCTGAGTCTGGAGCAGTCCGGCTGGGGACTGACGGAGGATCGGATGATACTGGCTTTCCAGGCGATGGATGAGCTCATTCCTAAACTAGGGGTGTACACCCGGGTCTTCCTCAAACTCAGAGACGACCTCTTTAGTATGTGACAGTAGAGTTGTCAGTGATAATTTCAGAAGTAATGTCAGTATTTCCTGTAGTAAATTATCAGTAGTTTTGTCAGTAATATTGTTAGTTGTATGATTCATTGTAATGTCAGTAGTTTTATCAGTTATAAAGCTAGTATTATTATTAATAGAATTTCCAAAATAATTTAGAGTATTTTCGGTAGTATTACTGAGAGTACGGTATTGCAAGTATAATTCAGAGTAATTCCAGTAGTATTAACCAGTCAATTATCAGTAGTATTGTCAGACATCCATGGTAGCTAGCGTTATCTCTAGGAGTTTAATGCTGGTCGGCATTCACTGACAGGGGCTATCTACAGCGAGGAACTGACCGGCGTCAAGGACAAGGAAACGGACAGCAGCTACATTCAGCGTATTCCGTACTTCGTCCTCGTTCGCAGGATCCAGCACGAGAGAAACGAGCAATCCCTGCAGCTCAAGGAACAGCTGGACGTCGTCAAGGAAAGGTAACATCAAGGAAATCCTTGACGTCCATAGTATTTGCTTTGACATATAATAGACAATACTATGAAATGTTAGATCAGGGTTGGAACTTAATTTTAAAACGTACTCGCCCGAATAATGATATAAATAACAAAACATGAAATTTCTACTCGCC